>JAJOOF010010649.1:0-29163 GCA_029582545.1 Solanum lignicaule | reverse complement strand
GGGGCGGAGCGCAGTGGGAGGAGAGAGGGAGAGAGGAGAGAAATTTGCTATAAAATCTTACATATCACTATGAATTGTAATATTTTAAACTACAATGATTTATCATAAATACATATCAATATTGTCTTGTTGCGTAATTTTCTCTTAAATCAATACATGTATTGTAGATAGAATAGATTAAAATAAATAAATATGAGGACATAGTTTAGAAAAATATGTACAAATTACAAAGTATATACTTTATATTAAGTATAATATAATATACGATATACAACATATATATTAATAATGTATACTTCGATTATATTGATACACTTATTATTCGATGTATATATATCCGTAACTTTCTCTTAAAATATTTTATATAACAAGAAGGTACAACTGTGTACAACTCACTACGTTTTGTACTATCATTTAAGTGGTATTCTTTGGAGATAGTGATCTTACTAGATACTCCTAATTGATTGCAAGTACAATATTGTTATTGTTCTTGTCACTTAGGCACCAAATAAAAAATATCTCTAGACAAAGATGAATAATTAAATAAAAAGGATTTCAAAATTGTTAGAATATGTTTTATGTAGCAAGATATGTTTAATTGATTCATGAATATGTATTGGATGGACACAAAAGATTGTAAATATCAAATACAAGTATGGTAAATTTTTAATTGTGAACTCAATTATTATTATATACTAATTTGAGGTTCTTGTATATTTAATAAATTTCAAATTCTTAATCATTTGTCCGACAAGTTTCGTATTGGGGTAAAACTATTTCTACAAAAGTAATTTCATAATAAAGGCTCAAACTCGAAAAACTTAAATTTTCTCATTTTATGCAGAAAAATCTAAGTAGGCACTATTTGAACATGATTTTAAATCATTGATCTGAATTCAGGTTGATTAGAAGTTAGAAATCTTATTTGGACATAGTTGTAGTTTTTTCTCATAAATATGAAATACAATAATTTGTGAAAACTATCAAATTTTTCTAATTTTTACTATCTTATTAAATGAGCAAATCATAATTCATAAAGAAGGTGTTGAATATCTTAAAACGCCGTATTGCTAGACTATGTTTTTTTTATAAATAAATACTAGTGATTACATACTATTATAAACTTTCAAATTAATAGAATTTTACAAAGATCGACTAGTCCAATAAATTGTCAATAATAGTAATTAACTATTCTTTAATATAATTTTTCGACATTGTATATTTAATCTCTTCGTGCCGAGCATACAAAATTTAAAATTATGAACTTTTTTGAAAAATAAATATAAACTTATTTGTCTAAGTTTTAATTTTTCTTTTTTTTTAAAAGGTTTGAAATCAAAATTTCAAATTACTTTAGGGATTAAAGTTGTTAGAGATAGCACAATGTGGAAATTTCTTTTAATTTGGGTGGTGGTGAGATTCGATTTCAGAACTCTTGCCTGCTCTGACACCATAATGAAATGTGTAACCAACTCATTTAAAAGTTTAAGCTATTAGAGAGAGCACATTTTTATTAGCTAATGATATTCCCAACAAAAATAGATATAAAATGATAAATTATTTACTGTACAAGTATGGTACGTAATGCACTTGGTTGTTTGATTTTATTATCACACATTGAATTTGTAATAGTGCCAAAAACATTTGCAGTTACCAAACAAACTTTCAAAATTTCTTTGCTCCTTCCTATGGTAATAACAACAACTGTAAAATGCAAAAAAAAAAAAAAAAAGTGAAAGAAGAGAGGCATGAATGCTTTGTTGACGGAGGTTCAGAAGCTTAGTATAGTAACTCATTATGTGTTGTCATTTGAGAAATTCCCAATGCATTTTGTTAAAGATACAAACAATGCTGTTTTTCCCTTATTTATTCCATGGAGATAGCTACTTCATTCCTCCTTCCTCTCTCAATTCACCGCGGTATGCTTTTTCTTCATGCACTAGAAATCCCCTGTAGTTGTTTTCTCGACAACGATTTAAGTTATATACCCTGACAGTAGTATAAGATACTTGGCCTAGTTTAAATGTGATAGTAGTACTAAACTACTAATGTTTATGCATATTAGAGTCAACTCTTTCAAGAATGTTTATGGATTGCTAATTGCTATTTGTTATGAATAATACATTTTCATGAATAAGTGCTAGAATCTGATGCATTTAGAATTTTGAGCTACAGAAATTTGTGTGTAGCTTTAAAGTATACTCTCAAAGATTAAACAGTTGGTTTAATGAAAAATTATCATATGTTATATTGTTATTTAGCTAAACTTAAGGCAAAATAAACCTTTTTAATCGAATAGTCTTAATGTTAATTCAGCTGTAAAAAGTTTTACATTTGTCAGGTCATGTAAAAGTAATTACAGATAACTTTTTATAGCAAGCATAGATTGCAAAACATGGTAAATGACCTGTTACAACATGTAAAATTACACCGATAATGTGAGTCCGTATACGTCTTGTTTACCATTCATATTCTTCAATCTCTTGCAAGGTTTATGTTAAAAGTGATTTAATGGAACATGCATTTTCCAAAATGTAGATCTTTTACTAATTGTTGGCTGAGGGGTTCAATCAATTGAACTTAGCATGGGCACAGAAAAGACAACCACTACTCTGGAGGCGATCATCAATGAGACTGTTGATCTGGTAAAATTTAGTTTTAAGTATTACTACAAAGCAATGAATTGTACTATATGATGCAGACTAATTAATGTATTGTGTGTAATTCTCGATACAAGTATTAGTCGTGATGAAAAAAACTGTTAATGAGAATGTTCTGAACTTAATCTATTGTATATTCACTTGACAGGAAAACATTCCTATTAAGGAGGTTTTCGAGAATCTGAAATGTACAGAAGAGGGACTCAACTCCGCGGAGGTTGAGAAACGTTTAAATGTGTTTGGTCATAACAAACTCGAAGAGAAAAAGGTCTCTCATCTTCAATATATACCCGCCTTGAAGAAATTTTTCTAATTTGTATATCTAAATATATATATCTTTTCCACCCTGCATTTGACAGGAGAGTAAAATACTGAAGTTTTTGGGATTCATGTGGAATCCTCTTTCATGGGTAATGGAAGCAGCTGCAATCATGGCTCTTTTTCTTCCACATGGAAAGGTACATTACTTTGTGTTTGCTACAAATTTGCAAATTAACGCCTTTTTGAGTCGAGGGTCTGTCAGAAACAACCTCTCTACCCTGTTAAGGTAGGGGTAAGGTCTGCGTACATCCTACGCTCCTCAGTCCCCACTTGAGGGATTTACACTGGGTACAGTGTTGTTGTTGTCGTCTTCAAGATCATACAAGAATTTAGTAATAACTGATGTTTGTTGTATTATTTTTTGTTACAGCACAAGGGAGTTGATTATCAAGACTTTGTTGGCATTGTTGCACTACTTATCATAAACTCAACAATTAGTTTTATGGAAGAGAATAACGCTGGAAATGCGGCTGCTGCTCTTATGGCTCGGTTAGCTCCAAAAGCCAAGGTCAGATAATGAGTAGCTCGAAAACCATGACCTCTTCATGTAGTTATTAAGTTTGCAATAGATTAATAGTCCAAGAATATTCATTCATATGTATCAGGTTTTACGGGATGGGAAATGGAATGAAGAGGATGCAGCTGTGTTGGTTCCTGGAGACATCATTAGCATAAAACTCGGGGATATAATTCCAGCTGATGCACGTCTACTTAACGGTGATCCATTGAAAATTGATCAGGTATCAGTTGAATCATTGGTCTATGTCACAAGCAACTCGGCCTGAACGACTGGTGTTTAATTAAGCATGTTCCCTGCAGTCTGCTCTTACAGGAGAGTCACTTCCAGTTACCAAAAATCCCGGTGATGGTGTATACTCTGGGTCAACATGTAAACAAGGTGAAATAGAAGCTGTTGTTATTGCTACCGGAGTTCACACTTTCTTTGGAAAGGCTGCTCATCTCGTGGAAAATACTACACACGTTGGACATTTTCAGAAGGTGAGGAGCACATATATTCTACTCGTAATTCCTTTATGCTAGGACCGAAAGCCATAATACTGTACTAGTCATAACTAATCTTATTTGATGGTTTCAGGTATTAACTTCTATTGGTAACTTTTGCATCTGCTCTATTGCAACTGGTATGATCATTGAGCTCATTGTAATATTTGGGGGACAACATCGACATCCTCGTGAAGCTGTTGATAGCCTTCTTGTTCTGCTCATTGGTGGAATTCCCATTGCCATGCCAACAGTTCTCTCCGTAACTATGGCAATTGGTTCTCATCGATTATCTCAGCAGGTGTGTTGAGTTCTCGGTGTAATATATCAATTTTGTAGATATGAAGAAAGTTTAAACTATTTCTAGAGTACCTGAAATTTTTTAATAACTGATACCATGCATAATTGCAGGGAGCTATCACAAAAAGAATGACAGCTATAGAGGAGATGGCGGGGATGGATGTCTTGTGCAGTGACAAAACTGGCACTCTAACTTTAAACAAATTATCAGTGGACAAAAATCTGATTGAGGTGGTCCTTAAATCCTCTTTTAAAAGCTTTTTGTCAGATGTGCATCACTAAAACTAAACTGATACTATCATAAGTATAGTCTCGTAACGATAATCATTAGATGGGAGTGTCTATGTACCTTTGCAAAATCGATTCTGGAACACATATCAGAAATCCTATTGTACTGATAGTGCAAAAATGTGATATAATCAGGTACTTATTTGGTAACTTTTTTTTTATTGTGTTGCCTTGAGAAATCAAAATGTCAAAACTAGTTGAATAGCGATATAAAATTACAACCTTCACCTCATGGCATAAGACAATCCTTAGATTCATCTATTGCATTTGTCCTGAGCAACCAGAATTTTTTCATCAAGCTATATTGATCACTGATCAGTGCATTTTGTGAACCAAAAGTTGTTGATTTCAATCGAATTTTGTAGGTTTTCGCGAAAGATGTTGAAAAGGATATGGTAGTTTTGATGGCTGCCAGAGCTTCCAGGCTGGAGAACCAAGATGCAATTGATACTGCGATAGTATCCATGCTTGCTGACCCTAAGGAGGTACATGCTGCAACTGTTCGGCTTTTACTCTCTTCGTCCTCAAGCAACTTGAAAAAATGTACACTTCTATATAGAACTTTTTTAAAGCATTTCTGATGCATTTGAGTGGACAAGAACCCTCTCATGCAAGTCTCTCTTTAGCTACTAAACTTTTATGCGACTCTTTTATCAATTTGTTACTGTGAAAAAGACTAATATTGTTCTATTTGACTGATTTTCATGGAAGGCACGAGCTGGTATCACAGAGGTTCATTTCCTTCCGTTCAATCCAACTGATAAGAGGACAGCTCTTACCTACCTAGACAGCGCCGGTAAAATGCACAGAGTGAGCAAAGGTGCTCCAGAGCAGGTAGAGGCTGTATGCTTTTAATAATTAATATCAGTTTTCAGTCAATTTAGAGCACATGACAGTTAAGATTGTGAATTTTGGTTCGTATCCATCACAACGATGGAATGCACTACTCAAAGTTATTCCAACACTTATTAAACTCTTCTGATCATATGTTCTCTGTAACTTTTAGATTTTGAATCTGGCTTGGAACAAATCAGACATTAAAAATAGAGTACATTCAGTTATAGATAAGTTTGCTGAACGTGGGCTTCGATCTCTTGCAGTTGCTCGCCAGGTACTTAGGCCACTGACTTGTCAATTTCAGTGAAGTTGTTATTTACAAGATGATGACTGTTGTGAGTTTATTCTTCCTATAGGAAGTACCAGAAGGTACAAAGGATAGTCCTGGTGGCCTTTGGGAATTTGTTGGTCTCCTCCCTCTATTCGATCCACCACGTCATGACAGTGCTGAAACAATTAGAAGAGCTCTTGAACTTGGAGTTAGTGTTAAGATGATTACAGGTTTGCTCAACAGATGGTCCTTTTACTTTGTTAACTTTTCTCGCTATAATGCAAAACAGCTGTTAATTCTCAACTGGTGTTTGGACTCATATTCTAGCTGACTTGTGGAATTATTACCAGGTGACCAGTTAGCTATAGGTAAAGAAACTGGGAGACGTCTTGGGATGGGAACGAACATGTATCCTTCATCATTTTTGCTTGGAGAACAAAAGGATTCCTCAGCTGCAGTCCTTCCAATTGAAGAACTCATTGAAAGCGCTGATGGATTTGCCGGTGTCTTTCCTGGTAAGTAGAACAAATTACTTCCTATGTTTCAATTTGTTTGTCTTACTTTCCTTATAGTACATTTACAAAAGAATGTCTCTTTCCTTTTTCGGCAACTTTTAGTTTTCAACTTTCCAGCTGACATGTTTATGACCACAAGATTTAAGGACATTTTAGTACATTCTACATATATAAGATCCACAAGATTCAAAACCATTCTTTACTTTCTTAAACTTCGAGCAAGTCAAAACCAGATATATAAATTGAAATGGGGGGAGTAGAGACTTTGAGATCCTTATTTTGTATCATAATCTGTCTATGTTACTCCTTGCAGAGCACAAGTACGAAATCGTGAGAATCTTACAAAGCAGGAAACACATTTGTGGTATGACTGGTGATGGAGTAAATGATGCACCTGCACTGAAGAAAGCCGATATAGGAATTGCTGTAGCAGATGCAACAGATGCAGCTCGGGGTGCTTCAGATATAGTTCTGACTGAACCAGGACTAAGTGTCATTATCCATGCTGTATTGACAAGCCGTGCCATTTTCCAGAGAATGAAAAATTACACAGTTAATAAAAATTCCACTTACTTCATCTCACAAAGAAAATTAAACTAGTACTTTTAAGTATATCTTTACATAGTACTTATTCTTAATCTTTCATTTGTCCAGATATATGCAGTGTCCATCACAATCCGTATTGTGGTAAGTTACCCTTAGTCATTACATTCTGGAACCTGAACTGTATGCGCGATAAAAGAAGGAGAACATAGTCCTTCCTCTCTTTTGCAAAATGTAACTCATGTTTGTGATGGACCAAACAGTTGGGATTCATGTTGCTGACTGCATTTTGGAAATTCAATTTTCCCCCATTTATGGTCCTTGTCATTGCCATTCTTAATGACGGTGAGGGCTCACACACGTCTTGTCATTTCATAACTTTGCAAGATTGATGATATTATATTCTTCGTTTGTTTATAGAACAATCGTAAATTGTTTGCAGGCACAATCATGACTATATCCAAGGACAGAGTCAAGCCATCTCCACTTCCTGATAGTTGGAAGCTCAGTGAAATATTTGCAATAGGAATTGTGCTAGGCAGTTATCTCGCCTTGATGACCGCTTTATTCTTCTATCTAACTTTTGAGACCAGCTTCTTCGCGGTACTTGCCCCTTGTTACATCTATGCAACTTTAATAACTATTGAACAATGAATTAAGCTGATCATATTCCTTTTTCTTCAGAACGCCTTTCACGTGACAGATTTCAACAAACATATTCCAGAAAATAAGGTCATCACAGATTCTCTAAATGCAAAACTAGCTTCAGCTGTATATCTCCAAGTTAGCACCATCAGCCAAGCATTGATCTTTGTTACACGGTCCCGAGGATGGTCATTCATGGAAAGACCTGGCCTACTCCTTGTTGTTGCCTTTATTGTTGCTCAGTTGGTAAGTATTTGCCTTCTTCATTCTCCTTTCATCTAGTGGACCAACACGCGATTTATCTATAGGGGTCTCATTTTCGCTCATCGTTTCTATTGCAGGTTGCAACTTTTATGTCTGCTATGGTTACATCTGTTAAATTTGCTGGTATTGAGAAGATCGGATGGAGATGGACCGGTGTGATTTGGTTGTTTAATATTATTACATATTTTCTCCTTGATCCCATCAAATTTGCTGTTCGATACGCTCTCAGTGGTAGAGCCTGGGGCTTACTACTGAACCAAAAGGTAAGCAACTTCATATCCTTCTTCACAAAGCCATACATTACTTTGATTCTAGACATACATATAATGTAACGTATTTGCATTTATCAGACGGCTTTCACCAACAGAAAGGACTTTGGTAAGGAAGCTCGCGAAGCAGCATGGGCTGCTGAACAGAGGACAATTCATGGCCTTCAATCAGTAGAAACTAAAACATTTCCAGAGAATTACACTTTCAGGGAGATCAGTGTGATGGCTGAGGAAGCAAAAAGGCGCGCAGATATTGCAAGGTAAACACCCTTGTCCCTTTCAACCTTATAATCTCAAATTAGAAGCTTAACTTGCCTACATTTGATTGTTTATCGATCTTTTAATTGTATCGTTCTACTTAACAGGTTGAGGGAACTTCACACACTTAAAGGGAAGGTAGAGTCATTTGCAAAGCTTAGAGGATTAGATGTTGATCATGTCAATCCACATTACACTGTGTAACGAGAGGAGAGTCCTCGGATATCATTCCCCTTTTCTCATTTGTGGAGTTCTTCGCCTTGTTTTCGTTTGCAGTTTTAGTTTTATCATTTGCTCAATTTGTCAAATAAGCTAAGTTTTTTTCAAACTACATTATGTATGCTGCAGCAAAGTGCAAGTTTGAGTTAGTCCCTTTGTTAATTCTTTTGAGAGTCTACAGAAGCTGTGACAAGAAGAAAGCAAGAAGCACTAAAAAGAGATTCTGTTACTATGCTATATGTTAGGTTGATGTAATGAAAGACTCATGGAATAGATTATTGAATTATAACAGATTTTGGAGTAAAGCTAAATACTTGTTTATTCATTATGTGTTGTTTGAATTTTGGGAAGTTATGACCAAAATCAACATTTTGGATTAACGAACTCAGAATGGAATTACTTAGTTTATTAGGTCCGGAAGGTGATTTTTTACTTACACTAGCTCTGTTTGGATCATTGTTACTCATTGTTTCATAATGTATTGTATTATACTCTATTGTACTGTACTGTATGGTAAATACAATGTTTAGTTAGACTGTATTGTTTGTTGTTGTTTAATAACATTTTAATTGTTTGGTTTGATTGTATTGTACTATATTGTAACTTATAAATTTACGAAAATATCCTTAATTATTCTAGGGTAGGAGGTTCGACTAGAATTAAATAATATAAGGTAAATGGTAAAATAGTATTTTGAAATATTGTGTAAAAATATAATTGGAAAAAGAAATTAAGTAACAATGGGAACACACCAAATCGATTGTTCCATAAAATAGAGGTTTTCATTGTTACGTAACAACGAAATTTAACAGTACAATATAATACATTTTAAGTAACAATCAAAACAAACATCGTAGGTATAGTAACAATACAATACAATACAATACAATGGGTAATAATGATCCAAAGAGAGTGTTAGTTTAATGATTGGTATTAGTCACATATATTCATTTTGTTACGTCCGAAAAGTGATTTTTGACTTAGTTGGATGGTTGGTATCAATCACGTACATTCATTTTGCTCCTAAAACATCTTCAAGATAGACCTATAGTATTTGAGGGTGATTGGAATTTGTTGAATCGTTTCAAGAGAAAAACTGAATCTAACCAGTAAACTTCATACACAACTTCATCACCACAAAAAGTTATGCCCTTTGGACGCCGGACTCCTCTAGCACTATAAAAATAATTAAAAAATTAACTATTTAACGGAGATCAAAAGTGAGTCCTCTAAGAAACTATTGTAAGAGATTATTTAAACCCACTTCAAACATGTAATATAAAATTAAGACCATTTTATTAGTATAATTTTATATATTTTAAAGTATTTTAATCATTGAAGGACATATATTATATGGTTCCTAATTCCTATATGGATGCCAGTGATATCGACATATATCAAATAATAAGATAAGGCACCTAGTCATTGATGACTTGGACAAATAAGGGCAACACGTAACATAATATACTTTAATTTTTCACGTGTTGGGAAAGCAACTCCATACTAGAGGCGGATCCAGCATACCGTAGGATTCATTCAAATTTTCTTAGACGGAAAATATTATTATTTATACATAATTAAAATTATTTGTATATACATAGTAGATGATAAAACTTATTTGATTAGTTGGTATGTTTATTTCTTCAAATTTTAAACACCTTAGTAAAAATCATAATTCCGCCACTATCCTTACTTATTTGTTAAGTATAATCATTTGGCTTTATTATATATGATGTGCCATCTCATGCATGATTCATGTTTTAAGAACAACAAAAAATCTGAGAAAATGCTAAATTAATAATACAATCATTTTCGTTTATTATAGATGTTTTATTTAACTTCTTGTTCCTTTTAATTTTTTTTTTTTTGGAGTAAAACATGTAATTTTACGAAATTAATAATGTATAAATAATAAATTTGAAATAGATATGTTCCATGAGCTCCGCCAAATAATTGGAAGTCACGTGTGGTTATGCTTTCCACGCAAAATAGCTCCCAGGTCCCAAAATACTTTCTCCAATTCATTTTATTTGGCCCCTACATTAAAAATAGACGTTTTATTTTATTCGTTCACTTCAATAAATTAAGAAAGTTATTTTTATACTATTCTTAATATTAAATAGTTATATAAAAATATAGTATTCAAATTTTAAAGTTTCATAATATTATTAGTAAAATAAACCTCTAATTACATTTTTCTTAAAAAATGTGTTATGTTCATAAAGGTCAAAAAATATGAAACTAAGAGAATAAGATATTTCATTCCTCATGAAGTATACCAAACAGAATAGTGGGACATTTATTCTTAATCAAAAGTCTTAGTTCAAATTTTGATGATGAAATTTCATGTTTAATAAAAATTTGGAGTTCCTACTTTAAGAATGAAATAGCTTTTAATAGCAAGTATTTTCTTGTGATGCTATTAAAACTATATTAAATATGTCGAAAAGGTAAAAGAGAGATCTCTTTAAAGTTAACTTAAAAGGAAAGTAAAATAAATAAATTGAAACCGACTTGTTAATCTTTGGATCCACTCAAATCAATCTTTGGTCTTCCTCTATGTTTCCTCTCTAACAGTGACTTCATAATTGTCTTTCCTGTCAATTTCAATTTACTTCCCTGTTTTCTACAATGAGTATCTGTTACTACTTAACAACATAACTTCATAAATATCTTTTCCACCTTATTTGTTGTTTAATAAAATATTTTTTAATTATCAATATGGATTGTGGTACACTGTTAGAAGTGTTTCACCCTTAACCAGAGATCTCGGATTCGAGCCCTGGATATGGAGAAAATCCTATTGGAGCGCCACCCTCGAATGGCCCTGCAGTGCGCAATCCGAATTTAGTCGGAGCTCCAATGTGGACTCCGGAACCGAGGAAACCAAAAAAAAAAAAAGTCTTGATCAAAGTTCATTTTCCACCACAATATTTTGCCACCTAAGACCATGATACTTTTTTTTGGTTGTATTATATTTGTACCTTAATTAAATACCCCTTTCCTTAGTTCACTTGTTAATTTCTTCAAGATTTTTAGTATTCTCCCATTGGTAGAATATGCCCAAGAAATCTTTTTTTTTTTTCTGTAGTTGACGAGGGATTTTGTCAATCTTAAGTTTTTATTTTATTTTTTTTGTCAACAAAGTTCAAGATTTTGAGACCATTATTAATTGATGCCATAATTTTGGGGAATTAGTTGGTTTCATTGGACTGAGCTGTCTGGAAGTTAGTTTAAAGACAAGAAAAAGGCTTTGTTTTTGTAGTGTGTGAAAGAATGGAGCTGAAATTGGTTGATTCCAAGTCATTGTTTTTGTCTAATTTTGAGCTGATGAAATCAAGCTCATTTCTTGACACAAAGCTAAGGTTTGGTCTCACTGGGACTCATAAGTTATGTTCTTGCAGAGGTAATTTTCTAATGTGGGAAAAATGAGATTTTTTTTGTGTTTTTAGTGTTAATCATTCATCATTGTATGTTCTGTTTAGATTTTTTGGATTTTTCTAAGTTTAATTAGAAGATCATAAGGCCAATTCAATGTTCTTACTGCAATTTATGACCAAAGAAGCTATGTTGTTCGGACTCTCCAAAATGATGTTGCACCTATGTAGGTTCCTCTGAAAATACTCTACTTTTAGAGGATCGGACAGGCATCTGTCGATATTCTTGAAGAGTTCGAGTAACATAACAAAGTAGGGAAGGAAAGTGCAATTTCACAGTTTTTTTAATATTATCTGAGAGGATCTTTATAAGCTTGTACATGTTTACCAAGTCTATTCCATTTGAGTCATGTTTGCCTTTTTGAGGTTAACTAATCTTTTGTCTCCAGCAGAAAATGTAGAGAACTTGTTCTAGAGAAAGTGTTTTTCTTAGTTTTTATTTCTTGTAATATTGGATTTAGACGAGTTTAATGGAGTGACATGGACGGTGAGGATTCATATAGCCCCCACCTTGCTTGGGATCGAGGCATAGTTGTTGTTGTCATAGAACAATGTACCATGAGGCAGTACAAAGTGCATCTTTAGCTTAGAGGATTGCACACTTGCTGTTTCATTAGGCAAGACAGACATGTTTGCGCTTGCTACAGAACGTAGTGCCTAGATCTGAGACGATAACATTTCGTATGGTAATACCATAAATAGATGATATCAGTTTGAGACATGTTTGGGATTGAGGTGTACGTAGTTACATCTTCCGATATTGATATTGGCTCTTGCCTGTTTTACATCCAGGTGTTGTACTCAAGGCTTCGCGTTCAAGTGCTTCTTATGATGCTGCAAGTTCAGTTAGCAAAGAAAATTTTATACTTGACGAATTTTCTTGTCAGATAAATGGTAAAAATTGTTCAGGACTGTATCTTAGAGATGTAAGAGTGCTTGATGCTTCTGATGATGAATATGGAGGAATACTCATTAATCCACAAACACTACCATCCAATCCCAATATATTTGCATCTGTACTTCGTGAATCGCTGTCTCACTGGAAAATGAAGGTACTTCCTTAGCAGTAATAAACATATTGACCTCTCTTTATCTTTATGTAGAATTCCACAACTACATTTACCTTTATGTTGTTTACTGGTTATCTCGAGGAAGCTATTGCGTTTTCATTTTCTGGCTTGTCCTATTGCCAAAAGGCTTGTGATTGGAGACGATTGGTGTCACCAGTCTGAGTGTTTCTTCAGACATAAATATATTATTACAGTTCATGGAACACCTAGTTTCTAATTGACGTTGCACTCTGCAGGGGAAGAAGGGAGTTTGGCTTAAACTACCAGTCGAGAAATGTGATCTGGTTCCAATTGCAGTAAAGGTATAGACTGTTAATAATATCCGAACACAGATAGCTTTTTTGAAGAACAAAGTTTATATCATGTTCCTTTAGCTTACGATGCTAATTCTTCTTTCAAGCCAAACTCTAAAGTAACTAATTTCATAGGAAGGATTTCAATACCATCATGCGGAAAGAGGATATCTCATGATGACATATTGGCTTCCCGATGATCCCTGCATGCTTCCGTCTAATGCATCTCATCAAGTTGGAGTTGGGGGTTTTGTGATCAACGACAAAAATGAGGTATTAGCTTTTAAAAGACACTCCTAATTACTATATAGAGCATGCCATAATATTACACATATCGCGTCTAGTGTAGTCCCTTGACTTCAAGAAATGATTACTCTAGGTGCTTGTCGTACAAGAGAAACATTCTGCACCAGCTCTTTCAGGCCTATGGAAAATACCAACTGGTTTCATTCTTGAGGTATGTTCTGGTTACAATTTTGTTTGTTAACAACAATATATATAGAAGGTATAATACATAAACATGACCCTTAATTTTGCGTCAGTTGACAACTATGACCTTTAACTTTGGGTGTGCACAAGTAGACACTTAAACTTGGATAAAATTGAACAAATAGATACATTCGTCCTAAATGACACCCTACGTGGCAATTTTGTGTCCAACATGGCATCCTACGTGTGTCTACTTGTTCAATTTTATACAAGTTTAAGTGCCTACTTGTGCACACTCAAAGTTGGAGGGCATAGTTATCCGCTGAAGCCAAGTTAAGGGTCATGTTTATGTATTATGCCTATATAGAAACATGATATCTTTGCCTCAATCTGTAAACTCATTCTACCTTTTAATGCCAATATCAGTCGGAGGAGATATTTACAGGAATCGTGAGAGAAGTGAAGGAGGAGACTGGGGTAAGTATTCATAGGAACATATTTTCCCTATAGATATGTAATCTAAAACGAGTATTCCCTATCTTAACTATGGGTTTTTTCTGGTTATCTTTCCAGATTGATACTGAATTTGTGGAGGTTATGGCTTTCAGGTGAGAAACGTTTGTCCTCTACATCATGATTCTATCTTTGAAGAGATTTTTAGAAAGGATGAATCTGATGTAGAAATTTTGTTCTTTTTACGAAATGAAAACTATACAACTTGAATACTAATTTTGCTTGTAGCTATTAGACATGTTATTCAAGTACAAACACATGAATTAGAATGTGAAATCGGTGATTGCATTATCTAACACTAGTTGTTGATTTACATTTTCCGAAGAACAGACCATTATTCAATTTAACATCTGTTCTTTTTCAGGCATGCTCACAATGTAGCTTTTGAAAAGTCGGATTTATTCTTCGTCTGCCTTTTAAGACCCCTGTCAACAAGAATCGCGGTTGATGATCTAGAAATTCAGGCAGCCAAGGTAAATGATATTCACAAATCCGTCATTTAAGACATTTCAACATTCCTCTCTTTCCATCTCAATGATCATCATATCCATATTATATACTTGTATCTCTCTGTTATCAGTACTCCTAGAGTAAAGAAGCAATAAAACCTCAAGAATATTAAGAAACAATAAGTTGCATTTTCATTCATGTCTAAGCTGCTTGTCTTTACAATGCAGTGGATGCCTCTAGTCAAATTCATCGAGCAGCCACTAATTCAAGCAGATAGCATGTTCAAAAAAGTCATAGACATCTGCATTGCTCGGCTTGGAAAGCGTTACTGTGGATTATCTGTCCATCAACTAGTCTCTACATTTGACGGTAAACTATCCTCTTTGTACTTCAACTCGGTTGAAGATTCAGATTCGAACTGTAAAACCAACTAGTACCACAATCAGAATTTGCAATGCATTCTTAGCTCTCAACTTCTCTTTTAAGAAAAAAGTCAGAGAGTTAATGTATAGTGTATATATCTTCTGCTAAGGACATGGGACTCTGTAAATATGTAACATCTATATTTCTCATCTTATGACTACTTTAAATTCTAAGTGTTTCTCTGCCACTTCACTAGTATCTTTCTTTGCCCTTATTATAGTGTTGCCACTAGAGTGAAGTGTCTTTTGAACGCCTTCATCGAAAAAATTATATTGAGAATATAGAAGATCATATGATGTATATAGGCTAATTCATATACATATATATTAAATCTTGAACACTTTTGGTGAAAATTCCGCCATTGTTTTTATGGCAATCATAATCTTAGTACATTCCCTAGCTTGTTGTTACTTCCAATTTCAACAATTTTTAGTCAATGCACCTATAAGAACCCAACAATCCCCGGTATGGAGTCACCATTGTTTCGCCTGGCATGTACTCTCCTAGTAGGACAAAGTGAAAGGAGACAAAACTCATCTTCTCTGAATTGTCTTGTTTATTTTATTCTTGAAAGTGCGTAGACGGAAGACCTTTTTTTTTTAGACGGTCTTGTTTACAGGTAACAAAAAAAAAGTATGTTACCTAAATAACAGGTTTATAAGTAACAAAAAGTAATAGTTAGGTAAAAGAAAAAAAATTAATAAAATTTAACATGCAAAATATATTGCGGTTAAATCCATATAGTTAAGAAATATATATTGATAGAGAATTAGTGATGGTCTGATGGACATATTTTAATTAAATTCAATAAACCCTCCTGTTGTTAAACGGGTAATTCCATATGTCCCATTTTTAGAGAAAAGTTCAACACTTTGAAGTCTTACGAAACCCAACTAAATTTTAGAGTATTATTTCCAACACATCACATCTAGAATCAAATTAGTCGAGTTCTAGGAACCTCCAACGAGAGTGATCCAAGAGTAAAGCTAGTAAAGTCTTTATTTAGGTTCGCAAAAATATAGAGCTCCAAAAGACAGAGATATTATAAAGTAATTAGTTTATAACAAATATAGTTATGTTTTATTTACATTAAAAAAAAGAAAAATTTAAGTGTTGCAAAGATAAAAATTCTATTTGTATACTATAGCTATAGTTTGCATAATTGCGCTACATAGTAAATTTTATGTTTGTTATGGAGCTATTAATCTGTATATTTCAGGAATCATTCGAAGCTATATAAAATTATATTTTTTAAATAAATTTAATAAAAGGCTGTAAATTTTGTTAAAAAAAGGAAGACAATCGCTAAACTTACGCAAAAAGATCTCTTTCCTTCTACAACTTCTTCATCAGTAGTGACTCCATTGTAACTAGGTTATTCTTTTTGGTGATTCTCTTCAAGCAATCGAGATCAAATCAATTTTAGAGATAACAGGAGGAGGTAAAATGTATTCCATGCCAAAAAATGCTTTGATTTTACTAATAAAAAAGAAAGGCGAGCTTGCTTCTTATTCCCGTGTTTGATCTCTTCCTGATCGAAATTGGTGTTCTTCGTGTATTGAAACTCATTTTTCTTTTAAACATTCATCAATTGAATGTACTATTCGAATTGTATTTTGTTAGAGGTAATAGAGTCTAACTCATATAGTCGCAATCGTTGTTCGAATGCGAGTAAGATCATCCGTTGAATTCTGCAAAAAAAATGTGCTTGTATAATGTTCTAGAAGATATTGTTGTTTATCCTTCATTTTTGAAAGTATTGTTCGAATTCGAGTAAGATTATCTGTTGAATTCTGTAAAAAAATTATGATTGGATAATGTTTTGGAAGATATTGTTGTTTATCCTTCATTTTTGAAATTAGATTTGGTTTTTGAAAGTCATAAATTTATAGGATTGTATAACATGATAGTAATCTATGTTGTTTGTGTCGATTTGTATATTTGTTGTCGTTAATTTGAATCTATGAATGAACAATGAAATTGTATATATATACATGTTTGTCCTTAGTTCTGATAATTTAGTTTGTATATTGTGTACAATTTGTCTATATATAAGTCTATTATGTTATGCTTGTCAATTGCATATTTATTTGCAGTTGTAATTTATATATACATATACTCTTTGTCTATGTATACACGTGGAATTTGTATATGATTTAGTCTGTTCTGTATAATATTATATTTTGTGGTTTAATTTTTTTTGAAATTGTATATTAATTCAGTGCAGGTTCGTGTTTGGTTGTGATAATTTAGTTTATATATTATATACCATATGTATAAGTATATGTCTATTATGTTAGGCTTGTTAACTGAATATTGTATATGGGTGTAATTTGCATATAGATATACTTTGTATAAGTATATATTTGGAATATGTATATTAAACTGGCTTGGCTATAAATTTGTATAAGTATATGTTCTTTTATGTTGTGATTTTCAGTATATAAATGACTTCAATAGCTGTTTTGGTTATGCATTCCGATCGTTGGGACAGTAAAAATCGTTATGTTGATTATACAATTGAGGGAGTGGTTTTCAAAGAAAGTGCATCATATGAGGAGTTGCATAATGTTTTTGCAACTCAACTCGGGGTTAATATGAGTGTCAGTAAGCTGAAAATTGAGTATAAGGTTGAAGAAAGTGACACACCAATGTTGATTCACAACGACATGAGTGTTAGAGTGTATATGATGCTTAAAAGGGCTGCAAGTGAATTCAACAAGTATCCAATTTGTATAAGCAATCTAGATAATTGTAATAATACCAATGAACTGTGTGAAAGTTCAAATCAGGGGGAGGATATGGTTGGAACAATTTGTATAGGTGGGATGCTAATTTTGAGACGAGGCAAATGACGATTGAGGAATTAGTAGAGCCAATTTATGCTTTGGAGTCAGGAAGCTGTGATGGAGTCATTTCATATCCATTTAATAAGTTTGTGGAGGTTGAACAAGTGTATAAGGACAAAGACACTTTAAAATCTGTGATGGAAAAGTATGCAATTGCAAAGAGATTTCAATATAGGACAGTGAGGTCAAATGCAATAAGGTAAATATTTTGTACATATAAATATATGAAGCTATTTGTATAATTGTATATATTGTTTTAATTATTCGTCTAATGATATGTTATGATGTGTTTTTTTATGTAGTTATACGCTGAAATGTATTCTGGGGAGCGTGAGTGGTTATTGAAAGTATCAAATATTATAACGAGTCTGAAATTTTTAGGATCAAAGCATTCAATACAACTAATTATCGTTGGCGTATATATTGTCCATCATATACAAATAATTGTATACATATAAGTTATCTTGAACATGTTTTTCTCTTTTGTATTTATGATCGTACAAGTAATTGTATATGTATAAGTTCTATTGAAATGTTTTCCTTTCTTTGAATTAATTTTTTTGGTATATAATGAAATTGGTATAATATATTTAGTATCCATTATATACATATATCAAATGTATATCTATAAATTATATTTATACTTAATGAATTATTGTATAAGATAGTTAAATTTATACAATTGACGTATAAGTGTGTTGTGGGTGTTAACACACATATATTATTTAGGATCATAATTTTAAATTTGTATAGAATAATTGTCTTGTAAATTATTCTATTTCTATAAAAAGTGAAAAATTTGTACGTAGTTGTATTATTTTGTATAATTAATATACTTAATCTGCATATATAATGAAATTGAAAATGTACCAAAAATTTGAAAGACTTTAGTGATCGAATGAGTATATTAAAAGCAAAAAAGCTGAATAGTTCAAAACATTCAAAGTTATTATGCATATCATTCACATATACAAAACAAAACAACATTTAATACTACTGTTCTAAGTAATTGTGATCGTTTCATTAGTATCACAATCTTTGTGAATCCTGATTGACTTTTCTAGTGCCTCACTGTCACTAGTGGCATCAGTTTGGATCTTTTGCATTCCATAGTTCCACAACAATGTAGCATATCGAATGCGTATGAACTCTGGATCGAAAGAATTTGGAACCTCATTGCCATTACTGATATGCTCTGCATAACCAACAACATATACTCGACTATCTCTGAAAAATAACAGTAACACCTAAAATTTTATGATTTGTATAAAATTAACAATTTGTGTAAAAATAAAAATAAACATAATAAAACTTACAGGCTTCCTTCAGTTTGTGGTGGTATATCCTTCACATAAATCATTTCAAATGAGTCAATCTCAGAGTGGGACTTGTATTTGGGGTGTGAAGATATGTCAATGCCTTTCTTCCCGTAAAAACCAGACTTAGATAGATACATGGGAATAAGTTGTGCATATTTCTTGATCTCGTTTTCAACTTCTGAATCGTGTAGTGCACCACCACGGAGAGAATCATAGATCATTATGCATCGATCTAATAAAGGATACAACAATCAAAATTCAGTTTAAGATGTCCTTAACGTTAACAGGGATTAGAATGTTATCAACACATTTCAATTGTATAATCGTTTATATTGTATATATAGTGAGATTGTTGTATTTCTATTAATGGAGTAAGTTTGTATATTAAACCTAATGGCTAAAAAATACAGATCTGTATAAACAAACATATAAAAAGGTACATATAGTCATTCATTAATTTTATCTGAATCTAACATAAACATGTTTTATATGGATATTATACATTATACAAAAACATTTCAATGTATAATTGTTAATATTGTATATATGGTAAAATTGTTATAATAAATGTTGTTATTTATACAATAAGTTTGTATAAACATAATGGATATACATATTTGTTTAAACAAATAGATATAGGGCAATAATTTACAGAGACAATATAAGACTAATATACAATCGTAACATACACAAATTAATGATTATACAAATACCTAGACTTCTTTATGTTCATCCTGCTCCAATAAGCCAGAAACAACATCTTCCTTTGTTTTTGTCTGTTCATTGGTGTAATCAATTGTTTCCTTTCATCTTCTTACTTGAACTAGCATCGCACTAATCTTTGTCACCTTCCTTAACAATTCTATTGTCAGATTGCTTTGATTTTGCACTAATTTCAATCAATCTGGGTCATTCTTAAGTTTGGATCTGATCTCTTTAATTTCTTTGAATTTGGCTATTGAACCTGCAACCTCTCCAAAATCATGAGTTAGATCCAAGGAAAATGACGGTGGGTCAACAAAAAATTTTCCTATGAAAATGTATACCTCTTGTCAATCTTGTCGTTGGAGTATGTTCATCCATTGTATAATTGAAAAATCTGTATAGATTATGATTTGATATGAAAGTTAACGAAATAAGGGAAAAAATTGAAAAAAAAATAGATAAAAAGAATAATCGATTTAGATAGGTTTTGACGGTACCTGAAATTTTTGAAGTTGCGATTGAGAGCGTAGTGGTGAAGATTTGAAATTCAAACTGATTTTGTGGAGAGAATTTAGGAGAAATTAAAGGGTATGGGAGAGAGGAAGGAAATGAAGTGAATTGTATTAAAGTAATATCTTCCTTTTTTTTTTAATTTACTTGTACAATTTCGTGGGACCTGTCAGTAGCAAAATATGCAAAATTGTAGCTACTCAAAGGAAATAAATGAAACAGTAGCTATATTATTTATTTTAAATTAATAGTTTGTCATTATGCACAATTTTCCCTTAAAAATAGTCAAAAGTCATAGAAAGTATACAATGGCTATACATTATGATACACTCAATTTTTTTTTTGAATATAACTTACCTATACATGAGCTATACACTAACTATACATTATAATACACTCAAAATGCTAAATATAGTTTAATTATACTTAAAGTATACACTAACTATTCAATTTTGACCAACTCAAAATCTCCTCTAAACAATCCTAAATTTTAGATATAAAATTATCTCGATGTTTTAAGTCTTTCGATATATAATTTGCTCAAATCGGTTCACATTTACGGTACGTCAAATTTTAAAGAAGAAAAAAAAGGAGAAGGACGATGAAGCATCAAAAGACGAAGAAGGATGAGGAAGGATGAGGAAGGAAGAGGAAGCAGAAGATGGAGAAAGAAGGAAGAAGAAGATGCAACGAGTCATCTTTTTAAAAAAAATTAGAGTCGAATCGTCATTTTGGATAATTTAAATAAATTAGGCTAAAAAAGATGGTAAGTACACCTTATGGGCTGATATTTTGTCCAATATTTTCAAGGAAAAACTACCTAATTCTCTTAAACAAACATCCCTAACATTTCTACAAACTCCCACTATAAAGTATCTATTTATGCATACATTAACTGAATATATCACAAATTTGATACCAGATAGATATATTTATACACATAAACAGTAGATACATCACATAATTATTAGATGCATCACAGACACATGGGATACATCTATGCCCTCTCAAAAATAATTTGTAATCATACACATATACAATGGATACATCAAGACATTATTATGTTCGGTACATGAAAATGATACTGGATACACTTGATGAAATTGAATACACAAATACACTAAATATATCAATGCATATATAATACTGGAAACACAAATACATGAAGTTATGCAACATGGATACAGACAAATAGTTGAACGAGGAAGAGAGAGATGCGAGCGAGAGAGGAGAGCGTTCACTGAGTACAATGTATCTAGAAGCAAGTAAAGTGTATCTAGAAGCAACTCGAACAAGATACATAATTATTGAAACTATTGATGTGTTTGGTAATTAGCACATATACTAGTGTGCTTTATAAAAGTTGCTCTTCTTTTTTGCTAAAAAAACTTTTTGTAGTAGGAGTTTGTAGGTTTTTTTTTTTGGTTGTTTTAAAGTTTTTTTAGTATCTTAAATTAAACTACTCAAATTTTCATATTAGTAAATAATTTTTTTTATAACAAAATCCAAGATATCATATTGTAAACACATGACTAACATCTTATTAAATTGTACTAAACCTTCCTTATACAAATAAGTTTATTGCAAATTTAAAGATTTTATATCTCATAAAAATACTATATTATAAATCACATTCTTAGGAAGAAAAAAAAAACTCTTTATCATATACACGCAATCAGTTACCGTTCTCATTTAATTCACTACTACTTGAGTACTACTTACTAATTTCTAATTATTATTAGTTCATTCATATTGATAAACATTGAATCATAAACAGTGAGTATGAAAAAATGATGTCGACCTAATGCACAATCACGTTTGCTAAAAAAGAAGAAAAAAAAGTTGAATACCTATGCTCTACGAACTTATCCAAGATAAATGTTTAATTTATTACGAATAATTTATCATAAATCACGAGTCACAACTCCCAAATAGTGTTAAAATATATATTTTTTGTTGAACTTAATGGAAATGACATTAATATTTTAGGTTGTTGTTAGCTCAACGTCATATGCTTATAGCTATTCTTCTATTAGTATTATGAATATTTCTCGGTGTTGCCGAGCAGGCACATTATGCATTCAAGATGCTGAAGAGCCGAGGAGGCACATTTGTGCAGAAATTTTTGCTCCAAAAGGCGACATAGTTGAAAAAATATTGTTTGGTGCGACGGTATTCATCCACGTTCTTGCCTTACTCTTTCTTACTCTAGTGTTGCAATGTGGTAAGTTTTTTATATCTAATGTTTTTCACATCATTGTTTTTTTAGTTAAGATTATTGTATTCTAACTCTTAATTTGTTTTTGTTAAGGTGTTATTTGATTGAAACTTCAAAAAGATTCGGAGTATTTTGAAAGTTTTTACTTGATCACATAGCCTCCAAAAAAAGACATATTATACCTAGTTTAATGTTTTGGGTTATTTGAATTTTCTTTTGTTCAAGAGTTATGTTGCAGTTTAAAGTTTTGGGTTGTTTAGATTTTCTTTTGTTCAAGAGTTTTCAGTTGTATCTAGTTGAATGGTTTGGATTTTCTTTTGTTCAAGTGTTATGTTGCAATAGACTATTTTACATATAATTTGTCAAAATTGTCTTTTGATGTGAAATAATGCCCAACTTTTTGTTCTCACAGAATTTCAATAAGATTTGCTTTTACACTTCAACACTTTGAAGTCTTAGACGAAACCCAACTAAATTTTAGAGTATGTTTCCCACACATCACATCTAGAATCAAATTAGTCGAGTTCTAGTTTGGATATTGGTCCTAGAACTAAGCACTTATCTCATTGGATGGATTTACTTATTTGTCTCACTCTCATATCAGAATGCTAGGTTAGGAACCTCCAACGAGAGTGATCCAAGAGTAAAGCTAGTAAAGTCTTTATTTAGGTTCGCAAAAATATAGAACACCAAAAGAAAGAGATAGTCTTAAATATATATAATAAAGTAATTAGTTTATAACAAATATAGTTATGTTTTATTTACATTAAAAAAATAGTTAAAAGTCATAGAAAGTATACAATGGCTATACATTATGATACACTCAATTTTATTTTTTTGAATATAACTTACCTATACATGAGCTATACACTAACTATACATTATAATACACTCAAAAAGCAAATATAGTTTAATTATACATAAAGTATACACTGACTATTCAATTCTGACCAACTCAAAATCTCCTCTAAACAATCCTAAATTTTAGATATAAAATTATCTCGATGTTTTGAGTCTTTTGATATATAATTTGCTCAAATCGATTCACATTTACGGTGCGTCAAATTTTAAAGAAGAAAAAAAAGGAGGAGGATGATGAAGAATCAAAAGACGAAGAAGGATGAGGAAGAAGGAGGAGGAAGCAGAAGATGGAGAAAGAAGGAAGAAGAAGATGCAACGAGTCATCTTTTTGAAAAAAATTAGGGTCGAATCGTCATTTTGGGTAATTTAAATAAATTGGGCTAAAAGAGATGGTAAGTACACCTTGTGGGCTGATATTTTGTCCAATATTTTCAAGGAAAAACTACCTAATTCTCTTAAACAAACATCCCTAACATTTCTACAAACTCCCACTATAAAGTATCTATTTATGCATACATTAACTGAATATATCACAAATTTGATACCAGATAGATATATTTATACGCAGAAACACTAGATACATCACAAAATTATTAGATGCATCACAGACACATGGGATACATCTATGCCCTCTCAGAAATAATTTGTAATCATACACATATACAACGGATACATCAAAACATTATTATGTTCGATACATGAAAATGATACTGGATACATTTGATGAAATTGATATACACAAATAAACTAAATATACCAATGCATATAATATTGGAAACACAAATACATGAAGTTGTGAAACATGGATACAAACAAATAGATGGACGAGGGAGAGAGAGAAGTGCGAGCGAGAGAGGAAAGCGTTCACTGAATACAATGTATCTAGAGGCAAGTAGAATGTATCTAGAGGCAACTCGAATAAGATATATAATTATTGAAACTATTGACGCGTTGAGTAATTATCACACATACTAGTGTGCTTTATAAAAGTTGCTCTTCTGTTTTGCTAAAAAAACTTTTTGAAGTTAGGAGTTTGTAGGTTTTTTTTTTTTGTTTTAAAGTTTTTTTAGTATCTTAAATTAAACTACTCAAATTTTCATATTAGTAAATAAATTTTTTATAACAAAATCTAAGATATCATATTATAAACACATGGCTAACATCTTATTAAATTGTATTAAACCTTCCTTATACAAATAAGTTTGTTAAATTTAAAGATTTAATATCTCATAAAAAAATACTATATTATAAATCACATTCTCAAGAAGAAGAAAAAAACTACTCTTTATCATATACACAATTAGTTACCGCTCTTATCTAATTCACTATTACTTGAGTACTACTTATTAATTTCAAATTATTATTAGTTCATTCATATTGATAAACATTGAAGCATAAACAGTGAGTATGAATAAATAATGTCGACATAATGCACAATCACACTTGCTAAAAAAGAAGAAAAAAATATGAATATCTATGCTCTAAAAACTTTTCCAAGATAAGTGTTTAATTTGTTACGAGTAATTTATCATCACGAGTCACAACTCACAAATAGTGTTAAAATATATATTATTTTTTATGGAATTTAGTGGAAATGATAGTAATATTTTAGGTTGTTGTTAGCTCAATGTCATATGCTTATTGCTATTCTTCTATTAGTATTATGAATATCTCTCGGTGCTGCCAAGTAGTATGCATTCAAGATGTTGACAATTCATCGCAGACTAATGATCCATTCACCCTTTACATTAACTATTGTCCGCATAATATGGGTAACAATGTGGAGTACTCAATCATTGGAACAAGCTTTATAGTGTAATTTGAAGATGTTGAACTTTGGTTGAGTTTACAATTTTGGTAATTTTATTTGTACTAGTAATTCAATTAGTTTGTCTTGTTTGAAAGAGTTTTCTCATTGGATATTAAGACTTTTTATTTTTTTCTTCTTAATTTTTAGTATAAGGTGCCCTATTTTTCATATTTTTTTGTTATGTTTTAGGCCAAGTTACGATTAAAATATAAAATGTTGAGTATAAAATCTGAATAATGAAAATGTTTTGTGAGTTAATGTGCAGTTATGAATGTTAATATATATGTTCTGTTTATTATCAAGTGTCAAATACTATGGATGAATTGAAGGTGTCCCATCAATCACTAATTATGAACGATTCTAAGAACTTAATGAGCAACAATTAGCTTAACATTTAACATAAGACACCAACCTACATATATAGTAATATCAAACTGCAATCTGCAAGATTCTTTACTATTTCTAATATTACACAAAACCTACACAAAAGGTGAAAAGGAGAAGGAAAATTGGACATAAACAGAAAAACTAATACAAGGATAATAGAGATAAAGTCCTACGGGATCAAAGAAAAAAAGAGCAGAACAAGAATTTTGAAGAAAGGACCTTTTTTTTTCTTATGGAGAAGAGCTAAAAATATCACTAACATATGCAAAAAAATTAGCCATTTTTTTCCTTGTTTTGGAGCTACCATTAATAAGAAGGGTATGTTTGAATTATTTTACTATTTAAAAGACATTGTAAAGCCAAAAATATACCTAAAGATAAAAGTAATTCATTTAAATAGTTGAGGGGTATATTAATTGGTTGTTTCCCCTTTTATAAATCAAACGCCATAATGGGTAATTCACATATTCCCCATGAGATCGTATTTGCTATTCTTTCAACACACGTTCTCAATGACGCGTACCAAATAACTGAGAGGTAACAAAACACAAGTTTTTGCACGGCTCGCCCTCCAAATATGATGGTTTTTAATTTTTATTTCTATGACTTATTTAATAAAAAATTATGAGCTAGAGTATTTTAACTATGATCGAATTTTGTTACACAAAACTTATTAAAGAATGTTTCTTTGGATGTAAGTTTTATAATATAATTCCCAAGACAATATTTTTAGAAAACTTTTATTTTGGGACATAATTTGTATCACTAAACTTATATTCTAAAAAACTTTGAGCAGTGATCGTCAGTTGTTAACGGTACACAATTCGATCCATGCACTGTGTCGAATCAATTATTAGGTTTATTCTAATGAAATAGTAAGTTCTTATAATTAGCTAGATAGATAGTAAATTTTATAAATATAAATAAAATACCAAAGCATAAACGTGAAAATACATTTCATACTCAATTACATTTAAAAATAATGAAACATAATCTTTTTTTATCTTAGACTTGAGGTGATGAAAACGACAACAAACCAACAAGTTATTAACACCGTGAAAGTGGGATGTTTTATCCTCTTTTTATTTTTATTTTATATAGATATAGAATATAGTTGTTGACTGCACATTCAAATTATTCCAATTTTCTTGTTATAGATATTGGTAAATCTAAAAGAATATTCAAAAGTAGTAAAATATTACTAATATTTTTATATTTTAATAGGAATGATGAGTGATGATTGAAAAAGGCCATGTGTGACACATTATGTTTAAGGTTCTAGCTAGGCTGTAGTCAGCTGCGCTACAATTAGTTGTTCCCAACGGCATTCGTTTTTTATTTAACTAACTAAATCTCTCCTTTTAATCGGATTCAAAATATTAAAATTTTACATATAAAAAAAAAAAAAACTCTAAAATGATACTTATAAAATATCGATAAATATTTTTCGGAATGAGTTAATAGATTTGGGTGGTGGTCATCCACACGGAGGACCCAAAATCGACTTATCTAGCCATCATTTATTCACTTCAAGTTCTTTACTTAATAAGAAACTTAAAATGTAGTATTATATCAATAGTTTATAAGTTAATTTGTTAATAAATGACATTTAAAAAATTAAAATTTGACTGATATAATGAGTTTAAATTATTATTAGTTGTTGTAAGCTATAAAAAGTGAGATGATGTTACATTTAAATCATCACAAAGAGAAAAAAGTGTGTAATTTAAATTCTGTAATTATTTAAGCAAATGAACTTTTCCAAATATAAACCTTTTTCTAATTTCTCTTCACACAGAGAGCTGTGGGAAAATAGAGAAAATAATTACTCGGCGGCCACTGCACCTCACCTGACCTTTCCTCATCCTTTCCCCGCCAATCCTTCTCTCTCCGCCGTACACGGCGGCGATCTGAAGCCGCCGCCACCGTCCTCTCTCCGTAGCACAAGCGTCTCCGATTTTCATCTCGCATCTCGGTAAAATCTGTCTTCATTTCTCAATTTCTCTTCCGTAGACGTATTTCTGTATGTATATATATATATATATGCGTCTATTTAGCTCAGTTTTGAACTTTCGTTTTCTTTAGCTTCGGAATTTGTTAAAATTACGGTCCGAGTCAATTGATCGTTGTGTTTTTTAACCTCAATTAGCTGTGTTTGCTCTATGTAATAGCTGAATTTTCTGTTAGTTATGTATAATGAGTTAAAATTGAGCGTGTTAAGTGTGTGCTAAAGTTACTCCCTTGTTTTACTGTTTTTTATCTATTTATTTGTGTTTATGAAGTTTAGGTGCTTAGTAATTGGCTGTCGTCTGCCTGGATATTGAGTGTGATTTGTTGAGAAATATAGCGAGGGTAGTGGTGGAGGTGGACGAGGTGTGTGGACTACAATGAGATTATTAAGGTCTAGCTCAAGTTCATCAAAGGAGCAGTTCAATGGAGAGAAAAATCGTTCTTTGTTGTATCTTAATGTATATGATCTCACACCTGTAAACAACTATCTCTATTGGGCCGGCCTCGGAGTGTTTCATTCTGGTATAGAAGGTACTAAAGCTTTTTTGTTCTCCTTTAATGTGTATTGTTATACATATTGTTGTTACATCCAATTTTGAGATGGAAATTAAGCAGTGGTTTAGTGTCTTATAATTTGATATTAATCAATAAAGTTAGCCACTTTGACATGGTATGTAATTCTTTGCTTTATATGACTGTCAGTCACAAGGAAAGAAATCTCGTCTTAATGAGGGGAAAGAGATGTGATGTTCCGCATCTCGAGGACATTATCAGCCTAACTTAAATTGGCAAAACAATGAAGTAATTCAAGGATTAGAGGAGTGCATCAGTCACATAGAAAGTAGTTGTGCGGTCATCAGAGATATGTCGACACTGGATTGGTCGTTAGAGAGACTAGTGCTGTTTGTCATCAAAAGGAAGAAGAAAAGAAGAAATCATCAACCAGACGGAAACCCACATTGGTCGGCACCGCCTGCTGATAGTGGAAGCTATTTGAGTCTACCAATATTGTGGAGGCTCTGATACCACGTGTAAATTTTTATAGAACTCTTGTTGACTTAATTAAGTAACAACGTAAGAGAGGTGCTTCATATATAAGTTGTCTAAGTTGCTCAAACTCCTTCATTTTCGGCGCCACACCCGCGTCGACACGACGTTAGTGTGGGTGTGAGATCTATATTGGATTTGGTCAATTGATTTTGGGTACTTTGACCAAAATTGACGGAGAAATTTGGGACAGATGCCACAGATTGCAGTAGTTAAAACAAAAGCTAGGGTGAAATTGAAGAAAATTGAATAATTTGTATATAGAAAGTTCTATGTCGGTCCTTTTCCTTTATCTCCTTTTGGGATTCTACTCTCGATCAATATTTTCTCCTCGAAATACCTTGTATGTTTTCCACATAATGCCTCATAAATAGACATATTACTCTATTTTTAGATATTTGAATTATTTTTAGCCGCGTGGGGGGGGGGGGGGGGGGGGG
>JAJOOF010010648.1:0-23669 GCA_029582545.1 Solanum lignicaule | reverse complement strand
TTCATATTCAAATATAAAAAAGTGAGTAAATTATATATAATACGAAAATGTAATGCAAAATTTTAAACAAATAAATAACTAAATAAGTAGAGACTAGAGACTAATTACTCACAAAATAAATAATTAAATGCAAACAAATATATAACTAAATGAAAAGTGAGTTGGAACGAATGTACCAAACGTCTACTTAAAAAAGTGGACATGTATGACCGGAAGCTGAAAATTGAAAGTTGAATTTTGAAGCTCCAATTTCCAAAGATCAAATTCGTAATTTTAACGAGAATAAGAGAATTTAGAGAGTAGAGACTAGAGAGTAGAAGATATTTTTGTGAGTGAAAAAGAATGAAAGATTAGGGGTAGTTATAGTTTAAAAAAAAGGATGAAAATGTAGTTTTAAGAAGGTTGGGGTATTAAAAAAAGTTTGGGGGGTAGAGAGGTGTAAAGGGGAGTTATGGGGGTGAAAGAGCCGTTGGTAGGGCCCAAAATTCGTTACCCAATGGCTATAATTTAAAATTTACAATTAAAAAAGAAAGAAAAACTGAACGAACCGAACTGGAACCGGGACTAACCGGACCGAGACGGACCGGTAAATCCCGGTTTCCGTCCCGTTACCCCTCCCGGACCGGTACAATACCGGATCGAACCGGTACTATTCGGAACCGAGACGGAACCGGTAACGGACCGGAACCGGTACCGGTACCTCCCGGTTCCGCTGCCACCCTTAGTTAAGAGTCAATTCAAGTAAGAGTTAAGATCAAAGTCAAGAGTCAAAGTTCATTTCAAGTTTTCATAAGTCTTTTACAAATGTTTTAACTTTGTTTTAAGATTTAAGTTTGAAGTTAAGCAAAGAGAAAAAGGTAAAGTTTGAAGTTCATTTCTTCAAAAGTATATGGGGACTAAGTATTCTCAAAGAGATTTAAAATGTTTTCACATTTAAATAAGAACGGAAACTAAGATTTCCAAAGAACCTTCGGGCTAATTTTCAGAAAAGAGTAATAGCTTTCTAAATGAAGCAAGCAGGGAAACTGAGATTTCCAAGATAGCCTTTGAGCTAAGTTTTTGAGCACTAATCTCAAATCACAGAAGAAGTATGTTCTTTTTTTACATAAAAAGCTAGTATATTTTTGGGAGAAGTATTGAGCACCGATGGGGAAGAGTTCATACAACTATCAACCCCCTTAAACCATGTAGCCATTATGGTAGAAAAGGTCATACTTTTTAGATGAACCCTTTTCGAAATAGACTAGTGGATCCATTAGGCAGTTCAGGTCTGATACCTTTAGCCGGGTATAGGACGCGCTGGCAGCGTGAGGAAGATCGCTGTATCATCACTATAGCTCTTAAGTGATGGTTGTCGGTTAGAGAAACTCCCACATAAGTTATTGTATTTTTATATACATCAGTTCATTGTATTTCTTAATACATTTTTGAGTTATTTGTATCTTGCATACACACAGAGTTGATATCATGTTTTTAAACAGCTTTTCTTTATATTGCACTTGCTTTTGAACTGCTTCATATTGAAATGAGTTATGTCATATTGAGTTGAGTTGAGCCAGTTAAGTTCTTCAGTTTCTCTTAGATTCTTTCAAGCCTATGTTATTTTAGCATTCTAACTCGCATACCCGTACATTCAATGTACTAATGCCAGTTGGCCTGCATCGTATTATGATGCAGACACAGGTAACTAGGATCGGCATTTCGGTGCATCGTTGATCCAGTGAGCAGTCCAGAGTCTGTTGGTGAGCCTCCTTGCTTTCCGGAGGATCCATTTCATTACTTTCTAGTTTAGTTCATTAGGATGTTGTGGGGTCTATCCCAACATCCATCTCACTTGTTATTAGAGGCTTCATAGGCAGTCATATGTTAGTCCTTTTAGTCTTTTTCAATATCATTTCTTATTGTTAAGACTTGGGTTGCCACTTTTGGCCAAGTTGAATGTTTAGCTTTTAACATTCTCGGTTATCTTATGATTTAGTTCAGTTAAGTGTTATTGATCATTAAGTATGAATATTGTCTTCCACTCAGTAAGCAAGTCAGGCTAAGGGTTCGCTTGTGGCCAGCAATGGTCTTCGAGTGCCAGTCCCGCCCAGGGTGTAGGTTCGGGGGGTGATAAACTTGGTATCAGAGCGTAGAGTTCAAGAGTCCTAGGTAGTCTATGAAGCCGTGTCTGTAGAGTCCTAGTTATCGGTGTGAAGCGCACCACATCTATAATTAGGAGGCTGCAACATTTAAGAACTATCTCACTTCTTTCATACTCATTTTGTGCGATAGAGTTAATCTCTATAAAGTTTTATTCTAATTCGTGCTTGCGCGTGTTTCCAGATAATCATGCCTCCACGAAGAGTAGTCAGTTGTCGTCCTAGTAGGAGAATTGTCGAGGAACAAGGGGTACCTAATGCACTAGAAGTGCAACCCCAGGGAGAGGTCGCCAAGGCTGAATTCCGTGAAGCTTTCCGGATGTTAAGTCAAGTTGCGACCTATTAAGTTGAACAAAGAGATAATCGACAAGAAGTGACTGATATTTCAAGGATTCGCGAACTTTTAAGGATGAACCCACCAAGCTTTATCGGTTCAAGTGTCACTAAGGATCCGGAGAACTTCATTGAGGAGCTGAAAAGGTTATTCGATGTGATGTGTGTTGCTGATGAGGAGAGGGTCGAACTAGCTGCATACCAAATGAAGGGAGTTGCTAGAATTTGGTTCGACCAATGGAAAAAGAATAGGGCTGATGATGCGCCAGTAGTGAGTTAGGCTGTGTTTGAGAGTGCTCTCATGGGGCGTTTCTTTCCCCGTGAGTTGCAAGAGGCAAAGATAAACGAGTTTTTCACCCTTAATCCAGAGTCTATGAGCGTTCATCAGTACAGTCTGAAGTTCACACAACTTTCCTGCTATGCTCCGGAGATGGTTGCTGACATGAGGAGCAGGATGAGTTTATTTGTTGCTCGGTTGTCTCATCAGTCAAGCAAGGAAGGCAAGATAGAAATTGGTTCGACCAATGGAAAAATAATAGGGCTGATGATGCGCCAGTAATGAGTTAGGTTGTGTTTGAGAGTGCTCTCATGGGGCGTTTCTTTCCCCGTGAGTTGCGAGAGGCAAAGATAAACGAGTTTTTCACCCTTAATCCAGAGTCTATGAGTGTTCATCAGTACAGTCTGAAGTTCACACAACTTTCCCGCTATGCTCCGGAGATGGTTGCTGACATGAGGAGCAGGATGAGTTTATTTGTTGCTGGGTTGTCTCATCAGTCAAGCAAGGAAGGCAAGACAGAATTTGGTTCGACCAATGGAAAAATAATAGGGCTGATGATGCGCCAGTAGTGAGTTAGGCTGTGTTTGAGAGTGCTCTCATGGGGCGTTTCTTTCCCCGTGAGTCGCGAGAGGCAAAGATAAACGATTTTTTCACCCTTAATCCAGAGTCTATGAGTGTTCATGAGTACAGTCTAAAGTTCACACAACTTTCCCGCTATGCTCCAGAGATGGTTGCTGACATGAGGAGCAGGATGAGTTTATTTGTTGCTGGGTTGTCTCATCAGTCAAGCAAGGAAGGCAAGACAGGTATACTGATTCGGGATATGGACCTAGCAAGGCTTATGATCCATGTACAACAAGTTGAGGAGGATAAGTCGAAGGATAGAGAAGAATTTAAGAATAAGAGGGCTAAGACATCAGGGAACGAGTTCAGGCAGCAAAAGAGTAATGCCAATCAGTCTTTCTCCCAACAGAAACAGAAGGGGCCTGCTCCACCATCTGCTAGTGAACCTGCACCTAGGAACAAAGGTGAGTACAATGGTTCAAATTCCAGAGTTAAGTCTGCCTATTTTCAAGGTAGTGTGGCGCAAGGGGGTAGTAAGCCTCTTGCATGTGCCAAGTGTGGTAGGAACCACCCAAGTATTTATCGTGAGGGATCCATTGGTTGTTTCAAGTGTGGTCAGAGTGGGCATTTCATGTGAGAGTGTCCAAAGAACAAATAGGGTAATGGGGGCAATGAAGCCCAGTTTTCTTCAGTTGCTCCACCAGACAGGGCTGCACCTAGAGGAGCTACTTTCGGTACTAGCGGAGGAGCAAATCGCCTCTATGCAATCACTAGTCGCCAAGAGCAAGAGGATTCGCCAAATGTTGTCACTGGTATGATCCAAGTCTTTGACTTTACTGTTTATGATTTGCTAGACCCAGGAGCGAGTTTGTCTGTTGTAACTCCCTATGTTGCTATGACCTTTGATGTTATTCCTGAGCAACTTAGTGAACCATTCAGTGTTTCTACACCTGTTGGTGAGTCTATTCTAGCAGAGAGAGTCTATCATGATTATTTTGTTTCCGTTAATTGCAAGAGTACAATGGCTGATTTAATTGAGTTAGACATGATAGAATTTGATGTCATTCTTGGTATGGACTGGCTTCATGCCTGTTATGCCTCAGTTGATTGTAGAACTCGAGTAGTCAAGTTTCAGTTTCCAAATGAGCCCGTCTTATTGTGGAAAAATAGTTCAACAGTGCCTAAGGGTCGTTTCATTTCGTACCTTAAGGCAAGGAAGTTAGTTTCTAAGGGTTGTATCTATCACTTAGTCCGAGTTAATGACTCTAGTGCTGAGGTACCTCATATTCAGTCAGTTCCAGTAGTAAAAGAGTTTCCAGAAGTCTTTCAAGATGATCTTCCCGGAGTCCCTCCTGAGAGAGAAATAGACTTCGGTATAGATCTTCTTCCAGATACTCATCCGATATATATTCCTCCATATATAATAGCACCAGCAGAGTTAAAAGAGCAATTGAAAGATCTTTTAGATAAAGGGTTTATTCGACCAAGTGTCTCACCTTGGGGCGCTCCGGTCCTGTTTGTAAGAAAGAAAGATGGTTCCCTTAGGATGTGTATAGATTACCGTCAGTTGAACAAGGTTACCATTAAGAATAAGTACCCTCTTCCAAGAATTGATGATCTTTTCGATCAGCTTCAGGGTGCTTCCTGTTCTCGAAAATTGACCTCAGATCAGGCTATCATCTAATTAAGAGTAAGGGAATGTGATATTCCAAAGACAAATTTCAGAACATATATGGTCATTATGAGTTGTTGGTCATGTCTTTTGATTTGACCAATGCACCAGCAGTGTTCATGGATCTTATGAATAGAGTCTTCAAATCTTATTTAGATATGTTTGTTATCGTCTTCATTGATAACATACTAATCTATTCAAGGAATGAAGAAGATCATGCTAGTCATCTCATAATAGTTCTTCAAACTTTGAAAGATAAGGAGTTGTATGCTAAGTTTTCCAAGTGTGAATTTTGTCTTGAGTCTGTGGCATTCTTAGGCCATATTGTGTCTGGAGAAGGAATTAGAGTTGACACTCAGAAGATAGAGGCAGTGCAGAACTGGCCTAAACCCATATCTCCAACGGATATTATGAGTTTCTTGGGGTTGGCTGGCTATTATAGAAGGTTTGTAGAGGGGGTTCTCGTCTATTTCACACCTTTGATGAAGTTGACTCAGAAAATAGTGAAATTTCAATGGTCTAAAGTTTGTGAGAAAAACTTTCAGGAATTGAAGAAGAGGTTGACTACTGCCTAGTTTTGACCCTACCAGAAGGTACTCATGGTTTTGTGGTGTATTGTGATGCATCTAGAGTTGGTTTGGGTTGTGTGTTAATGTAGAATGGAAAAGTTATAGCTTATGCCTCTAGACAGTTAAAAGTTCACGAGAAGAACTACCTAACACATGATTTAGAATTGGATGTCGTAGTAATTGCTTTGAAAATGTGGCGCCGTTATCTTTATGATGTGCATGTGGATGTGTTCACCGATCATAAGAGTCTTTAGTATGTGCTTAGTCAGATAGAGCTTAATCTAGACGAAAGAGGTGGTTAGAATTACTCAGGGATTATAACATGAGTATTCTTTATTACCCAAGTAAGACTAATGTTGTTATTGATGCCTTAAGCAATTTGTCTGTGGGCATTACCACGCATTTTGAGGAAGATAAGGAAAGTTAGCAAATGAGGTGCATAAACTTGCACGATTATGAGTTCGACTAATGGATCCCACAGAAGGTGGAGTGGTGGTGATGAATGGGACTGAATCATCATTTGTGTCAGAAGTAAAAGGAAAGCAAGACCAAGATCCCTTATTGCTTGAATTAAAAGGCAAGTGTTCATAAGAAAAAAGTGATGGCTTTTGAACAAGGGGGAGATAGTGTTTTGAGGTATCAAGGTTGATTGAGTGATTGGGTATTCTTGAAAGTTCCACCCATGAAGGGTATTATGAGGTTTGGTAAGAAGGGGAAACTTAGCCCCCAGTATGTTGGTCCTTACAAAATTTCCAAAAGAATGGGCAATGTAGCTTATGAGTTGGAGTTACCACAAAAGTTAACATCGATTCATTCGGTATTCCATGTCTCCATGATTGGAGGAGTGAATGGGAGATCCTTCACTTATCATACCAACCGAAGATATTGGTATCAAGGATAGCTTGTCTTATGAGGAGATTCATGTTCAGATTCTAGATCGCCAAGTACACAAGTTAAGGACAAAAGAAGTTGCTTCAGTCAAAGTCCTTTGGAGGAACCAATTTATTGAAGAAGCTACTTGGGAAGCTGAAAAGGATATGAAGAAGAGATATCCACATCTCTTTGAATCTGGAGAAAGTGCAGACCAAGGTACTAATTCTCTTCTTAGTACTCTTTAAGTTATGAGTGAGCATGTTGTTTGTTTGCATTTGCTTGTTGGGTGTTTGAACTTGATGTTACACCCTTAGCCTAGTAAGAGTAATCTCATTCGAGGACGAATGTTCCCAAGGGGGAGATATTGTAAAATCTCGCAACTTGAAATAGCTAGAAAGAAGCTAAGAACTTGAAATAATCATTTTTGGAAAGTATAAGGAAATCTGGAAATTTTTAAGTAAGTTAGAGTTGAGATTTTGGTCAACTTCAATCGACCATAACTCCTCACTCAGGATGATTTAGGTGTAGTTCCAGATGTGGTTGGAGAGCTCTTGGATTTATCTTTCCAATGCCACCGAGTTTGCACGATTCCGAGTTCGTATGAGTGAGTTACGTCCTTTGTAAGTTGGGTTGTTCGAATAAAGAAATGCCCAATCCGGATTTTAAAAAAGGGTAGTTTAGTCTTTTCCTTACCCAATTAATTAAATCCGTTTATTAGTAAAATAATTGGGGTCAAGACTGAGTTAGTTCAGTTTACGCTTCTGAAAATTTAAGTTAGGGATTTTTGGAGAAGGAACACAAGAGAAAGGAAAGAAGAAAAGCAAGATTCACCAAGAACAATCGATTTTGGTTGTGGATTCGCCAAGAAGTTGATCCTACAAGGTATGTGAGTCTCTCATAGCGATGGGTTCATTCACCCACACGCCAAACATGTTTAGTTTCAGCGCAATTCGTCCTAAAAGAATTTGAAAGTTGATGTTCTTGACATGAATTCTTGAATTTGAATGTTGTTCTTGAATTGGGTTGAATTGTGGAGTTTCTGAGATCTTTACGTTGTGTTTTAGAGTTACTTTGAGTTAGGTTCTTGAGTACATACACTGGGTATTGGGATCTAAAATGAACTTGAGGAAGATAATCAAATTTAGGTGGTTTGAGTTTGAAAAACGAAGAAGGAAAAAGTCGAGTAAGGTTCATGAAACAAGTCCGCGCTCTGTGAAAAAAAATCTGCTCTGCGTCGCGAAGAGGACGCGGACTCCTCTGTCTCAAATTTTAATTTCGCGGGTAATTATTTAAAACACCTCCGCGTCACGAACTTGTTCCAAGACGGTGATTTCGTAACTTTTCTCAAGTTTAACTATCCGAAATCATTCTTAAACATCATGAGGTCTTTCCAAACACAAATCATAATCCTTGAATCCATAATTCAATTCAAGGATCAATTAAGAGTCAATTCAAGTAAGAGTTAAGATCAAAGTCAAGAGTAGAGTAAGAGAAGTTCATTTCAAGTTTTCATAAGTCTTTTACAAACGTTTTAATTTTGTTTTAAGACTTAAGTTTGAAGTTAAGCAAAGAGAAAAAGGTAAAGTATGAAGTTCATTTCTTCAAAAGTATATGGGGACTAAGTATTCCCAAAGAGATTTAAAATGTTTTCACATTTAAATAAGAACGGAAACTAAGATTTCCAAAGAACCTTCGGGCTAGTTTTCAGAAAAGAGTAATAGCTTTCTAAATGAAGCAAGCAGGGAAACTGAGATTTCCAAGATAGCCTTTGAGCTAAGTTTTTTAGCACTAATCTCAAATAACAGAAGAAGTATGCTTCTTTATTTACATTATAAAGAGCTAGTATATTTTTGGGAGTAGTATTGAGCACCGATGGGGAAGAGTTCATACAACTATCAGCCCCATTAAACCATGTAGCCATCATGGGTAGAAAAGAGTCATACTTTTTAGATGAACCCTTTTCGAAATAGACTAGTGGATCCATTAGGCAGTTCAGGTCTTATAACTTTAGCCGGGTATAGGACGCGCTGGCAGCGTGAGGAAGATCGATGTATCGTCACTATAGCTATTAAGTGATGGTTGTCGGTTAGAGAAACTCCCACATAAGTTATTGTATTTTTATATACATCAGTTCATTGTATTTCTTAATACATTTCTGAGTTATTTGTATCTTGCATACACACAGAGTTGATATCATGTTTTTAAACAGCTTTTCTTTATATTGCACTTGCTTTTGAACTGCTTCATATTGAAATGAGTTATGTCATATTGAGTTGAGTTGAGCCAGTTAAGTTCTTCAGTTTCTCTCAGATTCTTTCAAGCCTATGTTATTTTAGCATTCCAACTCGCATACTCGTACATTCAATGTACTGATGCCAGTTGGCCTGCATCGTATTATGATGCAGACACAGGTAACTAGGATCGGCATTTCGGCGCATCGTTGATCCAGTGAGCAGTCCAGAGTCTGTTGGTGAGCCTCCTTGCTTTCCGGAGGATCCATTTCATTGCTTTCTAGTTTAGTTCATTAGGATGTTGTGGGGTCTGTCCCAATATGCATCTCAATTGTTATTAGAGGTTTCATAGGCAGTCATATGTTAGTCGTTTGAGTCTTTTCAATATCATTTCTTATTGTTAAGACTTGGGTTGCCACTTTTGGCCAAGTTGAATGTTTAGCTTTTAACAATCTCAGTTATCTTATGATTTAGTTCAGTTAAGTGTTATTGATCATTAAGTATGAATATTGTCTTCCGTTGAGTAAGTAAGCCAGGCCAAAGGTTCGCTTGTGGCCAGCAATGGTCTTCGAGTGCCAGTCCCGCCCAGGGTGTAGGCTCGGGGCGTGACACAGATGTATCTAGATAATCCATTTCATATTCTAAATAATCAAATAGTATAAATTCCATCGGAAATTCTTCCCTATATTTTTCAGCTACTATTATTTGTAGAATTTTTTCTTTTAGGTCTCTATTTAACTTTATTACCTTTAGTATAGTTACTAAGGTTTGGTCATCTAAATACCATATAGGTTTAATCATCTTGACTAATTTTTAATTATTGTTTGTCATATGACTAAGTTAAACAATATATTTTATCATATAATGTGCCTTAATTAATATATTGACGACCCTTTAAACTTGTTAGCAAATTTCATTTAGACACTCGAATTATAATTTGTTCCAATAAACACCTGAATATATGAAATTTTTGTTTACTTGTTATTGGTTGTGTGTATAGTGAAATCATGTTAGAGAGATATGAATATTATGATAATCATATTATTTTATATTGAGTTATATTGGGAAAACTTGAAAAGTTTGAGTTAGGATCTCCTCGAGACATTTTTGCCTTTTGTAAAGTAAAATATGTTTACATATCGTTATTCAAGACGTTTTTGCCTTTTAGTGAAGTAAAATATAATTAAACTATGTATATATATCTTATACTTATTCTTAAATATACATATTGTAAAAAGTGATATATATGAAATATACGTGCAATTATATTGTAAAAATTAATATGAAATTCACGTGCAACACACGTGTAGAGAGACTCGTGTGTGTGTGTGTGTGTATATATATATATATATATATATATATATAATGTGTCTTAATACATTGATGACCCTTTAAACTTGTTAGCAAATTTCATTTAAGACACTCGAATTATAATTTGTTCCAATAAACACCTGAATATATGAAATTTTTTTGTACTTGTTATTGGTTGTGTAAAGTGAAATCATGTTAGAGAGATATGAATATTATGATAATCATATTATTTTATATTGAGTTATATTGGAAAACTTGAAAAGTTTGAGTTAGGATCTCAATAGTTATTGCGATCTAAATCATATTTTGATATTGGGATTGATGAATTTATGAAGAAATTTTTTTGATGTGGTAGTAAGAACACTCACACTCTACTCAATTGTGCAGTCAGTTATAAATATTGACGCCACATGTTAAGTAAAACATTGTCCCTTTTCGTTATTCATTCGCTTTAATGACTTCTAAATGTAGTGAGAAAAATAAAACACTCAAGTGCAAATAGAGGACGACTAAATTGTACTCCTCATGGCTCATAGTGCAAGGAGTACATTACTATCCAAGGTACATAGTTCACTTTCATCATCAATGAGATGTGTTTTCATTGATAACTCCATCCTGCACAAATTAAGTGTAGTGTTACGTTTTATATAGAAAAACCTCGGCAGTAGAAAGCAGAATACATCTTAAATTTTTTACTTACATTTTGTCTTTGTTAATTCTTTAAAAAAAAAGTTATTTTAGTGATATTACTAAAAGATTCAGGATCTTTTTTTGGACATTTAGTAAAGTAAACGATGTTTAGAACTTTGTATATACAAACCTTATACTTATTTTAAAATATACATAATGTAAAAAATATTAATAATATAAAATACACACGTAAATAAACTATAAAAAGAATATGAAATGTACGTGCAACACACGTGTAGAGAGACTTATTGGGATATATACTATTAACCATATGTTAAGATATAATATTTATTATAGAATAAATATTTGCTCAGTTTTAATATATCATATATTCGTTTATGGTGTTTGTTTACTTATATGGTAGATGCTTTAGTGTGTAGAGTTTTAGCTTATACACATAGGATTAAATCATCGGTTCTTACAAGTATAAAGTTTTTTGTTCACAATCTAGGATGAAAATTGGACATGCCATCGGTGCGATTGTAGCACAAGATTATATGTAATTTATCTTGATTATGGGAACGGTATAGTTCCAACTTCTTGTGCTAGTGTATTTTTGTATGGATTGAACGGGACCGAGTATAGATAGTTGTTTTAGACTGCCTGACAAAAACATATTTTCTAAACTATTAAATGTACTTATATTCTTAATCCTGATATAACTATTATGATCTGTCTATATTAATTATCGTTTTGATTTATTAAAAGGTGAGATTCTGAGATGGGTCAATATTCCTGGTAGATTGGATGATAATAATATATATTGGTGAAATAATAAGTTAGTTGATGGAATTCATGTCTCGTTATAGAGATTGATTGATATGCCTTTTTGAGAAACTTATAAGTTTTCATCGCGTCAAACCTTGCAAGTGGATTTATGAATCCGACACATGAAATAAGTTAAGTAGTGCTCTAAAGGAAATTAATCATTAAGTTAAATTCGTCAGTAATTTAATTTATTGATTAGTATATGTAATCTTAACATGGGGAATTACATAAGTGTTGAATGGGGAATTTCGAAATATAAATAGAGGAGTGCAATTACGAATTTCTAGTGGAATGATTTGTAATTTATTATGGTAAGAATTCAAATTAATTATTTGGAATTATTTCCATAATAGGAAGCCTCAATAATTAATTATGTGGTCCCTATAGTGCCCATATTTAACTAGAACTCAAAATCCTATTTCTAAAGGAAAAAGGGGAGACATACGTTAGTTTTCTTATAAAAAGAAAACTACCGTGTATTTTTCGGTAAAAAAATAAAAAAATAAAAAAATTATAATAATAACGTGTGGCTTAATAGAATGATAACCCTTTAAACTTTTTAGTAAATTTTATTTTGACACTCAAATTATAATTTATTCAATAAAAACATGAAGATATAAAAAAATTTGTGTGTAGTGAAAGAATGCTTGAGACACATAAAAATGCTGAAAAATATATTATTTTATGTCGAATTATATTAGAGAGACTTGAAAAGGTTGAGTTATGATCTCAACAACCATTTTGGTCAAGTACGAATTTTGATACCAAGTTAATGACTTGATGAATCCATAGTTGTATGTGGTGTGGTGTGACAGTATGAACACCCACATTTTATATCCAACTATATAGCCAGTTATAAATTTTGACATTTGTCAAATAATCATTGCCTCTTTTTATTTTATTTATTTATTTTTATTATATTTAAATATTGTGAGAGAAACAGAACAATCAAGTGCAAATACATGTCAACTGAATGGTGCTCCTCATGCTTATAATGCATGGAGTACATCACGATCAAAGCTACATAGTTCACTTCAATCACAAAAAAATTTTCAAGGTCCAAAGTTTGTATGATTCTTACTATGTATGTTTGGACTTTCCTTTTAAACACTGGATATTCAAAGATTTACTATATACATGTGTTGAATCTTGTTTTAAAATAATTATTTTGATATTGACTTCTAATATAAATCGTTCTCAAGAGGAAAAGGTGGTGAAATAACTCTTAATGAGACAACTACGTACGATTCATTATTGAAAATAAATTATTGTGTTTGATTATTCTGAAAGTCTGTGGTTGAAATATGTGGTTCTTTTATGGTCTAATTTTGTTGGGATAAAAGTAAATGCGTTATAACTCAATCTTTTACAAACTAAGTGTAATGTTATCTTTTACATAGGAAAATTTTAGTAGTAGGAAGCATAATACAACTTAGATTTTGACATACATTTTGTATTTGCTGTTTTTTAAAAATGTTCTTGTAGTGATATTACAAAAATAAACTCGGATGTTTTTGCCTTTTAGTGAAGTAAAACATGTTCAAACTATGTATATACAAACTTTATATTTATATTTGAATACACATATTGTAAAAAATAATATGAAATACACGTGCAAATAGATTTTTAAAAATATCAAATTTAGGCGTAACACACGTGCAAAGAGACTCATATATAGATATCGTTATATTGATACATATAATGTATTATTCATCATATAACTAAATTAAATGATATATGATATCATATAATGTGGCTTAGTACAACAACGACCTAGACAAATTTCATTTAAATACTCAAATTATAATTTGTGTCAATAAGCAATAGAACATATGAAATTTTTTTGTACTTATTTTGGTTGTGTGTGGCTAAATTGTGTTCGATATAGATGAAAATGGTGAAAATCACATTATTTTATGTAGAGTTATATTGGAAAAGCTTGAAAATGTTGAGTTAGGATTTTAATAACTATTTCGATTGAGTGCGAATTTTGATACCAGAGTTGATGACTTGATGAATTCAAAGTTGTATGTGGTGTGGCGGCATGAACACTCATATTCTACCCAAGTGCATAATCAATTATAAATTTTGACGTGATATGTCAAGGTAAACATTGCTCCTTTTTGTTATTCATTCACTTTAATTATGTTTAAATATTGTGAGAGAAACAGAACACTCAATATTGTGCTCCTCATGCTTATAATGCATGGAGTACATTACTGGGTAAGTTTCAATTTCTCTATTTAACACTGGATATTCAAGGATTTACTATAGTATAAATTATACTATAGTGCTAAATTATATTCAAGGATTTACTATATACATGTGCTAAATCTTGTTTTAAGATAATTATTTTGATCTTGACTTCTGTCATAATCCAAACTATCGTGATTGACACCTATACTAAGTTTCGAATGGGCGAATCAATTCTTATCAACCTAATTATGCATTCATCTAATAGTTTTAGTAAAAAATTTAAAGGACAACAAAATAAAGCCTAATTCGTAAGTTGATAGATAAATACACGATAGTCTAACTATTAGAATCCCTAAATCTAAAAGTCATTGTACTAAAACATCTAACTAACAAATCTAAGATGGTAAATAACAAACAAATAAAAAGTTTCAATGTCTAGAAAGAAAGACATCAGAAAATAAGAGGATCTAACAATTGGAATGAAAAGTAGCTCATCCTCAGATCTGGAAGTAAACTCAACTAAATGCAAGGTCTATTAGATACTTTTAAATAATAGTCTGCATTCTTGACTATTTTACACTACATTGTCTTTCTTATAATAATAATGCTGACTAATAATTTACATTGTCACGTTACTTTACAATTAGTCAAAAACTTTAACTTTTCTTTATCTTTTCTGCCACTTTGTCTGCCATTTGCATCTTTATCTTATCTTTTTTATCTTGTCCATATCTTACCTTGTCTTGAATGTGCAGAGTAGCATCAATATAAACATTAGATATTGATGGCCGACTAAAATTAGTGACAAATATACAATCATAATTATATTGATGAAACACTAAACAAACACATTAATCAATCTAACCCATCATTTAAAAGTATCACATGCTTATCAAAATGCAACAAGTCTATTCAATACATTTGTTATGATGCAACAAAGGTAATTCAACACAATTGACATAATACACAACTCAATGAAATTCATATTCATCCTTGCCTTATAGTTGCCTAATCACTACACCTGCTAGAAATCAATCGCATACCTCTCGAAATTATCAGTCTCACTCTCATTTGGGACAATTTTTCTCCTAACTGCGCAGGAATGTGAACAAAACACGTGCATCCAAACACTCGCAAATGCCTATTATAGTACTGCCCCAGTAAGAAGTTCGTTTTGAAACTAGTGAAAATAGTCGTCACAGTCTGAGTTCCATTCAAACAGCTCTTATATATGCGCTATTTCATGCACACTTGCAGCCGCAGATCGTCTTCTCCTCCTTTCTTTTGAAGTTCAATGTCGGAAATCGTATTCTCAGCCTAGCTAAAGCGTGTAAAGACCCTTATGGTTATTTTTTCGTATTTTTGTGTGCTTTGATTGATTTGCCCCTTTTTGTAGCTCCTATGTTATGTTTTCGATGTGCTTGGATGGGTGACACTCTTTCCAAGGTGGTCGGAAGAGTTTGAGTGAGATTTCCTTATTTTGGAGCTTTAGTGTTGAAAGTGTCTACTTTAGTTAACATTCTTGGTAAAAAAACTTGATTGAGAATTCCATCGACGTCATTAGCTTCGGAGCATTGAGTTTGGCCTAGTAGGACCTTTACTTTGGATACCGTAATGGCCGATTTGATTTTGGGTACTTGATTGTTTGTTGGTTTTTAGTTGTTTTGGTGGTAGTGTTGACTTCGGTCAACATTTAGACGTGCACTTTAACTTGAGTTTGTACAAGGAGACATTTTGTGTCCTACGTGGCGATTTGTATCCTACGTGGTGTATTATGCCACATAGAACGCATATATATACTTTTTCAATGTTATACAAGTTTAACTGTTTACTTGTGCATATCTAAAATTAGAAGATATAGATGTTAAATGAAGTCAGGTGAAATAATATATTTATGTATTATGCCTACTGAAATAACATATCTATGATTCATACATCAAAACATTTCTTTAGCCCGAAATGCACAAATTTCTAATAAACCCATAACAAATCTCTCAAAAAATAATAATAATGGGCGAATATATTATGAAAGATGAGTGGATTTTTAATTTTGAATTAAAAAATAGATAACATCTCGATACATTTGACTTAAGAATATATATGATCGAAAAATATGACTATAAGGTTACGTACAACCTCAAAGTATAACAAAATGATGTATGTATAATCATTTATAATAGTTCGGGAATATATTTATTGAATATTATATTGCATTAGCAATATGTGTTAAATTTCTTGAGAAGGATCCTCTTTACAGCAAATTGAATGACACTTTCACTTGCTAAATCCACCTTTTTCTCCAATCCCAGTTTATACCTTCCAAAAAATGGCATTCGATTTCGTATACCCTTCTCTTCATTTTCTTCTTCTTCGTCTCTTCCAGTAGATAGAGTCCATCATCACAAAAGGAGGCAATCTGTACTAGTCTCCGTTCTCGAGCTCGGTGGACTCAAGATTTCCAAAGAAGGTCAGTTACAGTTACTTAAATAGCATAACAAGTTTTTCCCCTCTATCTATCTGTTCAGTTTGATTTGGGTTTGTAAATTTTGAATTGTTATGACTATACAGTCTATAATGGGTAGGTTTAATTGGGTCCAAATGGAGCAGAACTGATATTGAAGATTTGTTCAGCCAACATTAAGCTAGTTTGGGTCGTTTATGGAATGGTGTTTTGGTAGTTACCTTCCCATTGGAGGCTATTAAAGTTTGCATTTTTATGATTGTAGAATCGAATTTCTTATCTGGGTGTGTCTAATTGGGTCCAAATGGAGCAGAATTGATATTAAGGATTTGTAGAAGCAACAGTTAAACTTGTTTGGGATTGAGGCGTAGTGGTAGTAGTACTAGCTTCTGGGTCGTAGGGGTAGGCATAAAAACGAAAAAAAATACTGAAAAATCGGATGGAACTGAATTTATTTGTTTTTTCGTAGACAATAATTTTTCAGAACTTCAGTTTTCTGTTCGGTGATCGAAGAGCCAAATTTTCTTATACATAGCTGTTGGCACCCTTAAGTTCATAGAGGGGTTCCTCCAAATGTTGTGATTCAGTTATGTTAGAAGATTCTTTATTCATATACTGTACTTGAGATGTTTTTTCTCTTTATTTCATTTATTATCTTGGTAAGAGTTTTAATTAACTTCTGTTGCTTTCTTCTTCCATCCTGTAGAACTTTGATGGAGTGTTGGTACCTGCTGATCATGTAAGCAGGAGTTACAATGACACATATTATGTGGATTCTCAAACTGTCCTAAGGTGTGCATCAAGCTGAGTTACTGAGGAATGGATACACCCATTTTCTTGATACTGGAGATATGTACCGTAGAGATTCCATTGACTCAACTCACTATGAATTCCACCAGGTTCTCTACCTTCAAACATATTTTTCTACTGACATTGCTGATTGTCACCCTTTTAATGGTTTTCTTCCATATTGTATAGATGGAGGGTGTAGGGGTCTTTGCTCCAAATGATTGGGAGGCTTCAGGTACTGATGCAACGTCACATGCTGCAGAAGCTCTGAAGAAATGTCTTGAGGGTTTGGCTCAGCATCTATTTGGTACAAAGCTTATATCTCATCTAAAGTGAGTCGTAATGATTTGATACTAATTTACCATATAATTATTGGGATAGCAAACCAATAATGAGTGGTGGTGATTTGACTATGATTTACCATTTAAATTTCGGTAGTGCAACCAATCTCTTACTACATAATTTCCTAAGTCATTAGCAGTTGGTCCTTAGATGCCAGCTATTTATGTTCATGGAAGGCTAGGGAAAACTTCTAGATTATAGGTTGAAGTCATTGTAAGAAGTTACAGTGCCTATGGAAGTACTTATCTGATATTATAATGTACTTGGTGACCAATTGACTCAGGAGGGGTCCAATCCTCTGCTGCTATTCCAAATTTTATCGATCTTACTTCATTGATGATGTTCATGTATAAATCTTGTAACTTATCCTCTTCTTCAGAAACCATCTTTCTAATACAAAATTTCCTTTTCTTGACAAAGTTTATGAATCTCCAGCCTAATCTTTCTAAATTCTTCAGGTGGGGTGGAAATGCGCTGGGTTGACACTTATTTCCCGTTTACTAGTCCATCATTTGAACTGGAGATATATTTTCAAGTAAACTTTGCATAGTTTCATGCTTTTGTTTATTTTATTTCCTCCTCTCCAAATGTTAAAGTCCAGAATAATATGTGAGTTATTTTTGTGGTTTCATCAGATTGTTTAATAAGATGCTATAAAATGTGTAGCAGTACGGGTAGTTGTTACCTAGCAGGAGTAGCTTAATATGTAACTTTTTCACCTTCTTCTTCTTCTTCTTTTTGGGTAGTGAGGGGGTTCTTATATTTATTTTGGAGGTGTGAGACATAATTGCCCAAGCAGGGGTAGTTTGTTACCAAGCTGGAGTATCTTAATATGTAACTTTCTCACCTTCCCTTTCTTCTTGTTTTACTTTTTGGGTATTGAAGGGGTTCTTATATTTATTTTGGAGGGGCAAGACATGATTTCACCAAAGTCCCTTTGGTTTAACTTAACATAACATTTAAAGTCTAATGGTAAGGTTATTCTGCCTGCATTTATCAATAGTTTAAAAGAGTGAGACTTTATCACCTAATTAAACAATTTCTTTCACTGTGGCTCAAGAGTGTCAAGCATTCTTTTGACACACGCATCATTTGCCATTCTCTAATTATGTGAGCTAGCTGTCGTTACTTTGAATTCAGTCAATAAATGGAATTTTGTTGGAGATATAAAGCAGGAAGATTAAGGATGTGTGCCAGCAAGGAGTCCAGCATAGAGGAAAGGAAGATACAAATTGTAAATTGTTTTTCTTCACTACAAAGGAAATGATTGTTTATTAGTTTATGTACTGCACAGCACAACACTATCAATTCATTCGAAGCAGCTAAAGAGAAACTTTTTGTTAAAAAATTTAGTGACATTTGATAGCATTGTTGGTGTTTTATCCCTCAGAATGTAAAGAGGACTACCTTATTTTTTGACAAGTCTGCTTTTTTTACCCAGGAGAATTTGAGAGCACTTAAGTATTGCGTAATTACAATTGATAGAAATGAAATCTCGAGAAGAAAGCCAGAGCAAAGACCAATTTGAGCTATTGAAAGTAAATAGGAGGTACACTCATCCTTCCAGTATAGTTTTTATTGTGATCTACTAACTGTCAAATCCTTTTCCAGGATCAATGGATGGAAGTTTTGGGTTGTGGAGTGACAGAACAAGAAATATTGAAAAGAAGTGGTAGAACGGACAATGTTGCTTGGGCATTTGGCCTTGGATTGGAGCGCTTGGCTATGGTTTTATTTGATATTCCAGATATTCGACTTTTCTGGTCAACTGATGAGCGGTTCACTTCTCAAGTAATTTCTTCATCTTCCCTCCTCTCTCTCCTTTTTAATCGCCAGTTTGGATTTTGGTAGCGATTGGTAACATTTTCTTGATCATGATGTAGTTTTCTAGCGGCCGGCTTGGGCTGAAGTTTAAGCTATTTTCCAAGGTAGGACTTGTTTGCTAATGTTTATCTTATGGGGGTTTTTAAGCTTTTGAAGAATCCAACTCTTATATGTGCTTTTAGCATTTCATTTTTCAGAAAGGGTGTGTTTAGTATAAAGGAAAATGTTCTCCTAGAAAACAAGTGAGTTTCTTACTTATTTTTTCTAGTGTTTGGTAAGTAAGCAAAAAGGTATTTTCCTAAGAGCATTTACATGTAACCTAGCATATCACTATGGGGGTGGGGTGGAGTGGGGAGTGGGAGTTGAAGGGTGGTGGGTGCTAGGATGTCAAGGTGGGGTTCTGGGTGGGGAGGAGACAATGAACTTGGAACATAACTCATGGAACTTATTTTCTCTACTTCCACTAGGAAAGTTATTTTCCTCATTTTTATGGAACTTGTTTTCCTAGAGAAAATATTTTCCAAAACATGGGAAAATAGGAAAAGACACCAAACATACCTTAAGTTCATAACTTTTTGTTTGAAGAATGTACTTAAGGGGTCCATTGAGGCCATGACTGCATAATTTTGTTTGTGGATCTATTAGACTTTATGATCTTGTTTAAGAGACTTAAGTTCCTTAATTATTGCAGTATCCACCTTGTTATAAAGACATGAGCTTCTGGATCAGTGATTCGTTTACCGAGAACTCTGTGAAGTTGTTAGAGGAATTGCTGGAGACCTTGCCGAGGAGGTACGTCCATGTTATGATTCTACTTACTGCCAAATTCAACTTGAAGATATTGAGGGGCCCTTCTTCAATGTGTCGGACTGACTCTTGTTAGCTTAATAAACTCAAACCTCAAATTCTCCAATCTCTTATTAGCTTAATAAACTCAAACCTCAAATTCTCCAGTACAAGAGATGTAGACAGATGATGTTGGCTAAAAAATTTGATTGTGAATGCTTATCACAAAGGAAAAAGAAAAGGGATCCAGTTGTGGCTTTGAACTTCTCCCATTTAATTGTCCTTGAATATACCCCAATATTCAAATTTTTGAGTGTATTCCAGATTATCCTGCAAGACTTCCTGAATATTTGAAATGTTTCCTCTTACTAAGGTGCTATTCATTGATGTCATGAGTTTATTACTCCAAAGTAAGCTATGCCAAGTCTAGTAATTTGATCTTAAGCATTGAGGTGAGTGATTTTCATATCATACCCTGGGTGGGAGCAGGGTGATAGGTTTGTCTAGTGAAGCCAAGCGCTATAGGTTTGGCCAGTTCTACAGTTGTTTTATAGGGTCATGTTTGTAACATGAGTTCGTGTAGTGAACTAACTCTTGTATTTAAGTGGTGAAGGGTAGAGGGTGGACCTATCATCCCCTCTCCAAAGGATGGCTCTAGACGGATTTCTTGGTCATCATGTACTTCGTGTTTGTAACATGAATTCGTGGTAGTGACTGTTGCTTCCATTCCTACTACTGTCAGGTGAAATTGATCGACAACTTCACCAATAAGAAAGGAATGACAAGTCATTGCTATAGGGTAGCTTATCGGTCCATGGAACGTTCACTAACGGACGAGGAAATAAACGATTTGCAGGTAAACCCTCTTTCAAATGTATCTAATACCATCATTCTCCTGCCACTAGTAAATGCCTTTTTTATTTACTTATTTGTATTTTGATGCAGTGGAAAGTGTGAGAACAGGTGGAGAACAAGTTAAAGGTTGTTCTAAGATGAATTTGTAGCTTAAATGTAGTTATTTACATGAGTTTTACATTTACTAGATATCTAGGACTATATTCATCACACATAATAGGGGAAAATGCTTATTTGCTCTCATTTGTAGTTTTGAGGCCAATATGTCAAGGCAATAACTTAGGGGTTGTTTGGTTGATTGTATTTGAAGAACTAATCCCAAAATAAAATCTTGCATGAGATCGTGCAATGTTTAGTTGGTTGCATTAGGCCATCTCCAACCCAACACTATATTTTAGTATCATGGTGTGACACTATTCATCAACACCATATCACTTTTTTATATTATTGTATTATTTTTTGTATTATATAAACTTTTAATTTGACATATTATAAATTGTAAGTTTTTAATTAAGTTCCTAATATACCTAATTATGTTTATGTAATATCTTATAAGATTAATTTTAATATAATTTTGTGCATAACTTTTATAAATTAATTTCTGTATATATTATTTTTATATAAAATATAAGTTAAGTGTATTATAAATTATATTTGTATAAAAAAAATTAATATTAAATAATTAGGTAAGAAAAGAATATGAATTTTATAAGGTGAATATGTGGAAAAAAGAAAAAGAAGAAATAATTTGTTTTATAAAATAAAAAAATAAAAAAATAATATTGAAGAGAAAGAAGAATATGAAAGAAACATTTCTTTTTAGTATAGTGAATTGAAGTTGATTTACACTGTAATAGTGTTGAAGATGCCATTGGAAGAGAGAATCATCGTAAAGACATAAAGTCACCACTGAAGTTGTTCTGAATTTTTGAAAAGACACCTTAATTTTGCGGGCGTCCTATTACCCCATAAATTCACAAAAGTATTGAATATCTTTGTAAAAGGATCATTTTGACTCATTTTCTCACTATGTTTGTGACCATGCACATGATGCGCGTGAAGATCCTTTTTTGCTGTCAAAAATCAATTGAAAAGTGCCACATTTCAATTATTTTCTTTATTAATTATTTACCTCATCATTTATATTCTTCTTCTTCTCCAAATTGAGCTATAATTGCCTCAAATGTGTTGAACTTAGTTAATGGCAGAGCACGTAAACACAAGCACGAGCAAATATCATTAACACAAACTTGGGAAAAATCATTATTCACAAATAGAATCACAACATACTATCTATAATGGATGCTTTAACAGGGAATAACTCATTAAATTGAAAAATCTCAAAAGAATTTCAAACAAGTAATACCAAGTTCAAATCTCCATTAACTAATCAAAAACAGTAACTTTAACATAAAAAAGTAGCTAGCAGTTCAAATCTAAGCGGTAAGAACAACTGCTCCACCATTTTCTTTAATCTTCTTCTCTGCGTTCTTCGACACCAACTTAACCTTCACAACAACAGGTTATCCTGTAGGCAAAACACCTTTGCCTAAAATCTTGAAGTACCCAAACTGGGTAATCTCAATCAATGGAGCAGTACCCTTATTGACAGTATCATTGTTCTTCACCTCTTGAGGAAGGAGAGACCATAGATGTGGCAATAAAACTAAAAGGTGTCAAAAGGGGTGAAAATCACGCACAGCTATATTGATGAGACAATGAGTCAAAATGATCTATTTACAAAGGTATATAATATTTTTGTGGGGTAATAGAACTCCCACAAAGTTAATGTGTCTTTTTGAAAATTTGGGACAATTTTAATGGTGATTTTATGTCTTTTCCCATGATATCATAATAAGTTATGTGAAATTTATGTATTATCTTATTTTGTGATAAAATATGGAATAAACATATGTATTAGCTATCAGGAGATTGAATTATTTAAAGGCAAAAATGTCTTTTGAGGTATGAAAAATTAAATCAAAAACAATGTTTAGAGAATTATTTAATTTATTTCACTGATTTAATAGTGCAATCATATGTATATAAACATGAACTAAGGGCCCGTTTGACCATGCGAAATGGTATCATGATATGGAATCATGAGATGAAATTGAAGGTTTGTTTGGACATGCGATATGGAATTTTTGTGTTGTATATTTTCTCATAAACATAAAAATCTCATAAGTTGTAAAACTATTAAAATAGCCCCAATTGTTTATTCAATCTTCTCAAATAAATAAAAATTTATAAAATCGCATAATAAATTATTACAAAGCTATTTGTTCTCCACTTAAGTAATTGTTTCATCTAGCTTTAATTTAATAAAAAAAATTGAACATAAATTGTAGTGTACTAGTCTTTAATATAATCCTCCCACATAGTACGGACAATTTCCTCACGTTGAACTTTCATTTCTCTATCATGTGACCGAGAAGACGAACCAACATTGTTACTTTGAGCCATTTGTTGGTCAATATCCTCCGCAACTATATCTTCATGTTCATAGACCATAAATATTTCATCACTACTTTGGTATTCTCACAATTAATTATGTAATATTGCACAAGCTATGACAATTTTCACTTGTGTATCAACATCATAATGGTTCATACCTTGTTCAGTATTTTAAATCTATTTTTCCAAGCTCCAAAAGTCCGTTCAATCACATTGCACAGCGATGAATGCCTATAATTAAATAGTTCTTTGGCATTTTGAGGCTCTCTTTCACTTCCTCGGTAATCTTGCAAATGATAGCGTAGTCCTTTGTATGGAGCTAAAATCCTTTTGTGTTTCGAAAACTAGCATCAACAACATAATATTTATCTACCAAAAAACATTTTATAAAGAAACACCTTTCACAGGCTCTTCAAGATTTTATTACTCCACAATCGTGAGGTGTGAGTTAAAGTGACTATATGTTGGTGAGAATAATAAATTTTATGTCGGTGAGAATAATAAATTTTAAAAAGTAATGATGTGATTAT
>JAJOOF010010647.1:0-18836 GCA_029582545.1 Solanum lignicaule | reverse complement strand
AATTGAAGAATATATATAAAAATAAATAAATCATAAAAATAGTATTTCGTGTTAAAATGGAACATAAAAAATGGAGTTCAAGGGTTAAAATGGAACAAGGCTAAGATAAAGTGCCAAAATGAAAAATGTGGACAAGTTAGAGGGGCTATATGTGTTTGGCCAAAGAAAACTGAACATGCATACAGCTGGCACAAATATCAATGGAAAGATATTTTAATGTTATTCTTCATGAAGATGAGAAAATAGGGGGTTTACCTGTAACTCAGCATGAGATGGAAGATTTTGCATTTTGTGTTAATTCTTGTGCACATGAAAAAATCCCTTTTAAAGGTAGCCTAATTGTATTTTTAAAAGGTTGGATCGAATATTGGCAAACTCGCATCTTTTGGAATGGTTCTCGACTATGGAGGTGGATCATTTACCTAGAACGGGGTCGGATCATTTACCTATTCCTGGTATGATATGCTGGCAGTTATGGAAAAGAAGAAATAAGGTGAATTATGGAGGCACTATGACTTGGAGGAGAGTGATATATGAGATATCTAGAAACACTCATCTCTTAACCCTGATTTTGTATCCATGGATGAAGAGCATCCCACAAGAATGTCCCCTTTTGATGGATTTTCTTCAAAAATACAAATCTGTGATAAGATCTGTACATGTAAGTTGGAAACTACCTAATCAAGGTTGGTTTAAATGTAATTCAGATGGTGCTTCTAAAGGAAACCTTGGTCCAAGTTCTATAACATTTTGTATTAGAAATGATGAAGGGGATACTCAATATGCTCTATGTAGAAGGATGGCAGACTCTACTAGTCTATTTGAAGAGGCTATGGCTTTGAAGGAAGATAAGAGAGCTGATTGAAGGAGGTCTCATAGAGCTTCAGCGCACACATAGAGAAGGCAACAACGCTGCAGATTTTTTAGCTTACTGGTGTTTTAGTTTTGCAGGGACAAAATGCTATGATTCATTTGCAACATTACCAAGGAAGGCTAAAGGCATAATTATCTTAGACAAACAACAAGTTCCACATATGAGAATCAAAAGACTTAGAAGACAAGCATCAGATGAAATGAGACAAGACTTATAGTTCAGAACTATAATACTGTTTAACAAAAGAGACAAGCAAGATGGAAAATAAACAATCAACACAACAACAGCTTACATGCAGTATATTTCAGACCAATACAACACCTTGTGGCGCGAGGCTGGGGTCTGGCATTGGGATTTGTCCAGCAAGCCCCTGTCCCCCTGAGCTACATGTTCTGTCCTCTCCTTTCCCAACTAGGCGCATACGTCTTAAATTCTAGATATTTCCTTAATATATAATGTAAAATTGATGAAACGATCCATGAGTCTTGTATTACTAACCTAGTTACAAAATGATCTTGTAGATATAGCATAATATATTGTGGACGAATGTTGAGTCTAGAAGGTAATAATAAAATAGACAGACTTTGGTGAATGGTTGAGACATAAAGATTTTAGTGTCAAATCAACATGGAGATAACGACACATTGAACATGGGAATGATATGTATAGATTCTATATTTGGATAACTGATCATGCCATTCAAATATCTTTCTCTAACTGAAGAGCATGAAAATTTAAGACTTCAATTGATGATAAACTAAGTTGTTACTAAAGTGTTGGATATCAAATATATGTGAAACCACCATTCTGGTTTGACTGAAACAAGAACGGAATGTAGTTAACATTTTTGTGAGAGCTAATTTCACATTATTGTCGTCAAATCAATAATTTACTAGCTCAGTGACTTCACTATTATATTTTAATGTGGCAAAACTTTTTATGACATAATGAATGTATAAACTAGTTTCATGTAGTTATAGGTGATTGGTAAGCTAAGAAAGGCCAATTAGCAGGAAAATTATGTGGTGAAACCATAGTTTGTAGGCTTTTAACACTTAATATAGTTGAAATTTAAGGTTTTACTTATGATCCACTAGGGAATTTAGGCTCAGAGCTGCTGTATTAGGTATAACTACAATCCCAATGGGAATTCCTATTCTAGTTCTACTATCTATGTTGACTAACAAATTGATTCCCTATTTGCAGTTAGAGCTCCTCAAATACATATCGCGTATAGGGATAGCATAACTTGCTTTTTCTTCTGGATACATAATAAGAGAAGATGAATTTGGACTTTAGATACACGAGAAAATTAAATCAACCTAGAGATCAAATATAAGTAAACAACGTTGTAAAGGATCCAAAGTCATGGTGATACACAAATATTAGTTCAACAGAAATTCAAAAAAACACAAAGAAAGAGAGAAAGAGAACTGACTGAGATTGCGTATAGTGGCATTGACTAAAATTCCCCATTGAACCTGGTCATCAACCTACTGCAAACCACTTTCATTATCCGGGTTCGGGACCGGCTATTTGAAGCTACAAAGAGGTCAAACTCTTGTAAAATTTGTGAATCCATAATAGATATACAATAGTTGAACACAAAATTTGCCACAATAACGTGAAGTTGAAACAATTATCCAAGCATCTGATTGAACATTCAAACGAGAGAGCAGCAGAATTGCAGATATTCAGAGAGATGAGTTCTTGAGAAAAAAAGAAAGAAATAAGAATGCATAAACATACTCAAACTTTGTCTCAGCTGGCAAGTAAGCACTCCAACTTTGAGAGTGGCACATCTAGACACCTCAACTTGGTCTGTTGAGGTCTCAATTGACAACTAAACACTCTGAACTCGTCCTCATTGTGTCTTGTAGACACCCGACACTACTTGACAAATAAATTTTGGAGGTGTGTAGATGATCATTTTGTAAGTTGGAGTGTTCATATTTGAGGTGTCTAGATATGCATACTCAAAATTATAATACTTACTTGTCCGCTGAGACAAGTTTGAGCATCTTTTCAAGTATTAAAATGTGTTGAACAAATCATAATTGTTCATAATATTCCACTAAACTAAAATTCTTTTGGGACTTTGATCAAACATCTCCACGGCAACAAAATATTTCCCCCACATTCAACGGAATATTAATATCAATTTTCAAAAACTCTGCCTCTATGAAGCTGCTAGTTGATTGAAATTTCCCATATTAATTTATTTTTTTCAGATTGTATTTGTGCAAAACTCAAAAAGTTGGGAAATCCATATTGAAGAGGTGAAAATTATTTGAGTAATTATCAGGATCAAACAATCATCAATTGATACAGAAAGAAAATAGATAAATACAGCTAAAATAGCACAGAAACGAGAAGGAAAATGAATCCATGAAGATCCAAAGTCATATCAATTGAATTCACTAAAATTCATCAAAATACAAGAAGAAGGGTTTGAAGAAAAGCAAAATCATATGTTTCATTACTAATTCTAAGCAGTAACAGGAGAGAGAGCTAACACCCATGACTGATATACCAAATTCCCCCTTCCTACGAGTTGATTTCGAGGTAACATATAAATTATTCAATCAAATCAACTAAACCCCTAACCCTAAGTCAGACGAAAATGGGAAAAGGTACCTGAATACTAGCATTGGCATACGAAAATGGATTCAAGAAGCATAGCAATGTCTCTACTCATTTGCCAATTTTATTCTCGCCACCATCATCTTCACCATTTTGTTGTTGCATACCCCCACAAAAAAAAGTAAATTGTTTTATCGAAGAAGAAGTAAAATTGAGAAATTAAAACCCATCTTCATCGCCTAATTTAAGTGCTACTGTGGAAGAGAATGGTAGTGAAGAAGAGTCTGAGAAGAGAAGAGAGAACAGACTTGTATGTGTAACGTTCGTTTGGGATGAAAACAAAATATCAAAATAAGGAGGTCGTTGTGGACATTAGACAAAAGAGCCGTTAATTGTATTGACATGTGGCATTATATTATTTCTTTAATTTAATTTTAAAAAATTAACATAAAGAAATAAAAGTTAAAGGGGTTTGGTTATAGTTCAGCATCTCACCTCTCTTCCCGAACAAAATTTTTTCTCCAATATCACAACATAATCCTTTGACTTCCATGGAATCAAAGGATTTTAAGCTTGAAAACATTGATTAATGTGGTAAGGGAAACTATTGATTAAACGGTTGAACCGCCTTTTCGACGTGGTGGTTCCCCATTCCTTTGAAGAAGAAGAATATTGTAGCGGTTGGAAACAAAAAATTGAAGGGAAATTTCTTTTTAAGAAAAATGTCTAATGTGACGGTTTTCTAATCTTTCGTGCACTAAAAAGAAACTATAATCGCTTGCTATGTCATGTGGCATAAGAGGAGTGTATTTAAGCTTAGTTTGTCAAGCTCAGTAGTTTGAGAACGAAATGAATAATCCACGCCAAATTTGAAGGTGTTTTTGATATTTTTCTCTTCTTAAAATTGATGATATTTTTGTGATAATGTAACCAATTATATTTATTCGTCAAATTGTTGTTACTATAAAAATTTATATCTATATCTTAAAAAGTACGAAAAAGGGCCTAAAATACCCCTCAACTATGTGAATTGGTACAAAATTACCATTCATCTACCTATCAGACCTAAAATGCCCCTGATGTCAATATTTTGGCTCTTTTTTGCCCTTATCTTTAACAGTCTAAATAATAACCCCAATTAACAAATTTATTAATGACATATCACTATCCTATTGGCTACCCTAACAGTTAATTGAACTAATTAAAAAGACCACAAAATATCCACCCACTCCACACAAAATCACTGTAGATCGGTTTTCTTAAGTGATCTACAGTGACCGATCTACAGTGATTTACAGTGACCGTGGGTCCCTTATCAATGGGTCCCATATGTACAGTAACAGTTTTTCTACTGTGGTTCAACAGTGTATCTACTGTTAATCAATAGTGTTCATCTTGTCTTTCTTTTTCAACTCCCTAAGAAAACCTTCTGCTTTAGACAACATATCTTTTGTCACGGGTTTCTCCGATTCACAAGGCTGGGCCTCTTGAGCATCATCTGCGATATCATCACTCGTTTCACTTCTCATTGAAGTGTCTGATTTTTCATAGTGAGTGATATTGAGGAGTAGATTCCTCCTAACTTCGTCCAAATACTCCTTTATCATTTCTTCTTTATTTCCATCTTGAATGGAAATTCTTCTGGCAATATGCTTGACGGAGTTGTCAGCAATTATTCCTTTGTCAGGAATAGTACCATAATCTTGGATTTTTTGAGAAATAGAGTCCAATGATTCTTGGTCATATAATGATTTAGTCATGGGATCCTTCTTCATTAATTTATCCCAGGAATTATTATAATAAATCCGATATAAGCATGGAATTTGTTTTTCAGTAAAACCTACTTCTGGGGTCCATTTATGGATCCATGAAATCGAGAATTCTATGAAGAAATAGATTTTTTCAATTTGTTCTATATAACAAACATGATCTGAGTGGTATAAATCATTAAGGCCTGGTGACACCTTAACCCAGTTTTTGTATAACTTTAAAAAGGGATCAGGTAAAATCTTTACCGTCGGTCTGTGGTATGATCACTAGTTCAAGAACCAGTTAAGAATCAGGTCAACAAATATCTTTGCACAGACCTTGATAAATCAAGTATGTTTATGCCTTTTATTGTTATAATAAAGGACTTTGCTGAAAGCATTAATATAATCCCAATAAGTGAAATTGGTAGGGATTTTATTGAAGCTGATCTACCTTTCTTTCATCGAGGATATACCCCAATCTTCAATTGATATAATCTGCTTTATGATCATTTTGGAGAAGTTATAAACGTTCTCGCTGGTGTTATATCCTGAGAAGTGCTGAAATTCAACACTACCTGTATTCATCAAAATGATCTCGTAATACGAGCGGGTTTTGTATGACTCTCCTGGGAAGTATAATCTGTTAAGTAAATATCGCTGGATTATCTTCCAGGGTTCTTCTTTTTTCTGAATCTCAGAGTTTTCAAGAAGAAATATTATTTCTTTCTTTGCTACCCTTTTATAGGATCTAATATCATCAAACTCTTCTTTCGTCACCGATGCAAAAGTATCACTTTTCTTTTGAGATAAATATGCTTGCAGTTGGGCGTATAATGGATTATTTTTTGGAATATCATCTAGATGTATCAAAGAAGTAGCTTCTTTTGAAGGGATTGTTAGTTTCACCAAGCTCATTCCTCCCCTTTGTATAATTGAAGAGCTGGACGAGGATTCGTATGACGATCCAAATGTTTTTGAGGAGGATGATCTTCCCCTTCCGCGAGTATAACTGCCCCTTCCTCTAGCCTTGGTTACCCAAGGAGGATCCATCCTGCAAACATAGCATTTAGTTTTAATCATCTAAAAGGTTATAAATTTCATAACAATAAAAGATTTTATAAAGCTCTTGTTCAATCATGTAATCAGTGACGATATCCATCACCATTCCGTCTATAATTCTCCATAAAGTACGTTCCTGTAAATCTCTATTAAGAGAAACTGCCTTCAAAATCGTAACCAAATCTTTATCAGGAAAGAAGTCAAGAAAACCCATTGTTTAAGAAGAAAGATATTCTCTAGATAAGAAGTCTGGGAGGGAATTATCACTTCCCTTTTTATAATGAATTTCGAAATCAAAAGGGGCTAATTGTGCCTGCCACCTAGCAAATAGTAATTTAGACGCATCATGTTTAAAGTCTTTATCAAACATATACTTAACTGATTGAGCATCAGTTTTTATCAAGAATTTTTTATTGTATAAATCATCTTGAAATTTCAATATGCACTTAATGATAGTTAACATTTCATGAGCTACCGTCGCATATTTTTTCTGAGCATCGCTCTATTTTCCTGAATGAAATCGAATAAGATATTCATTTTTATCATGCGCATTAATTTTTTTCAATATGCCTCCATATTCTATATTAGACGCATCCGTCTCTACAATCTTTTGCCAAGCTGGGTTAGCAAGAGTTAGACAAGGCAAAGATGTAACACGAAGTTTAATATTTTTTACCAAGTCGGTAAGACTATCAGTCCAAGGTGTTTTGTGATCCTTTTTCAGCCTATCGTATAGAGGGGCTAAATCACGGGATAAATCCTTGTAAAGGGGAGAAATATAATTTAAACTTCCCAAGAATCTCTGCAATTGCGTCCTATCTGTAATAATATCAGGAAATTTTGAAGAAAAATCAATTGATCGCTAGATAGGAGTTACTTTTCCCTGACAAATAAGATGTCCTAAAAAGGGAACGTTAGTTTGGAATAAACTCATTTTTGGTTTAGAAATTACCAAACTGTTTTGTATAACAATTTTCTTGAAAATGTCTAAATGTTTAATATGCATTTCAAGAGTTTTGGAATAAACTAGGATATAATCTATATAAACTATGATGAAGTCTAAAAAGGGGTTGAAAATATCATTCATAATTTTCTGAAATTCAGAAGGAGCATTTTTTAATCCAAAAGGCATAACAATGCCATTCGTATTGTCCAAATGGGACATTAAAAGCAGTTCTATAAGAATGTTCTTTAAAGATCTGTATTTGCCAATATCCAGATTTTAAATCGAATTTTGAAAAGATATTAGCATCATATAATCTTGACAATAAATCCTTTTTATTTGGAATAGGATACCTAATCCATTTTAAATGTTTATTTAAAGGTTTATAATTTATGACTAACCTGGGAACACCACGTTCTTTTTCAGCTGCATTATTGACATAAAATGCAGTACAAGACCAAGGAGATTTTGAAGGTTTTATTAAACCCTTTTGTAATAAATTATCAATTTCCTTTTTGCAGAATTCAACTAATTTGGCGTTAATTTGACAAGGACGAGATTTTGTCGGAATATTACCCTCACTGATATTATCCTCATAGGGAAGAGTGACAATATGCCTTTTTCGATTCCAAAAGGCACTAGGATGATCAGCACAAATATCAATAGCCATTTGTTCGGAATTTAATTTAATTTTTTCCTGTACTTTAGTCGATTTTAAAGTATCAAATATATTCATGCTAAATAATTCAAGTTGCAAAGAATCAACATGCTTTTGTTTCATATTAATTAAAGCATTAATATCACGAGAAATAGGATCAGTGACAAAAGTATAACTAATATCTTGATTTTTGTAAGTAGCAGAAAATCCTTTAGCTGGATATTGGTAAAAGGATAAATTGCATTTATAAAAGGGGTTCCAAGTATAATTGGAGGGTATAACTGATTTTTTACCAAGAAAAAGAAATGTGGAATGCAAACTTTATTTTGACATGTACGAGTATTAGGTAGTTTATACTTTATATCTAAAGCATGCCCTGAAGCCGATCTTACCATATGAGTTGTTTTCTCAAAATATTTTGTAGGTACAAGACCTTCTTGAATACAACTTACATCAGCTCCACTATCTATCATAGCAATATCAGTTATAGAAAAAGTATTGTCAACTAATATGGTACATTTAACATACCATTTATGAGCTGTAACTATCTGCATCATTCCTAAAAACATATTTTGTCTAGGATCAATATTGATAGGTTTTGCAAGCGTATTATCTTCAACAATATTTTTACCTTTGTTATCAATAGACTCAATCTGAGTAAGGCGGTGATCACAAATAATCTGATTTTGTTTAAGAGATTTGATCACTTGCTTCAATTGTTCAATTTCTCCCTTTAAATCATCAAAAGAAGTATCACGTATAACAACAGATGGTCTAGAAAGTCTATTATTAACTTCAACTAAGGAGTAAGGAGCAGAATATTCAAACTCATTTTTCGATTTTTCAACAACATTAGATGAACCAGCCTTATTATTAGCAGCAAGTTGAATAATTCTTTCACGCAAATTATTATCAGTTACTTCTTTTAACAATTCTATAACATTATCAGAAGTAATAGTATGAATATTCATATCCTCAAACTGGAATTGCAATTTATAAAATTCATCATTTTCACAAGAGCAAATATCACCTCTACATTTACAAGCATCTATAGTCGCTAACTGAGTATTACTAGATTTTTCAGGTTTATCAGTTTCAGAACCTGATTCAGAATAATTGTCATCATCATAATCGGACTCAGAACCAGAGGTGTACAAGAAACTATAGATCTTATCGTGTATATCTTCCTCTAACTCTAGAGTTTTAAGCCTTTCAAGCCTACAATTTGGTGCTATATGCCCAAATTTTCCACACTTGTAGCACTTAATCTTTGCGAGATCTTGCCTAGACCTATTCTTCGTAAATCTATTAGATTTTTGATGAGATTTTGGCTCTTCTCGTTCTTCCCTAGACCTTCGTCTAGATCTTCTTTTCCTATGAGATCTATCTGGATCAGATTTATTAGAATTTCTATGTTTGGTACCTTTTGTAGTAGTATCAGGTAATCCAAACTGGGTACAAAAGTCTCCTAGCTGAGATCTTTCTCTAAGCTTATCAATCTTAAGTTGCCTAGAGAGTTTTAATTCATTGCACAAATTAATACCTTCTTGAGTGCAGGCTCCTATAAGCTTACCAAGTATAAGAGTCATAAGGAATAGCACCTTGCGAATTTCGTAGAGTTTTCTTAACTCTTTTTGCAAATAAAGGAGGTAAGCCATCTATAAACTTGGCTTTCCAATGCTCAAGACCATTTTCCGATAGTTCCATCACCCGACTTAGATAAGTATCTTTATACCATTAAAATTCTCCTAAATGTCTACATCGAAGACCATTTAGCAAAGATCGAACAGTTTCATATTGATTGGTAAATCTACCATTAAAATGTTCGAGAATAGTCAAGACTAGGGTATAAACAACGTCTTCTCTATTTTTTACTAAGGCAAAACCTAAGTTATCAACACCATCATTAACAGCCTTAGCATTAAGTACACCAACTTTCACGTCATGAAGGCTCATATAATTATCCCACCAACCTCTAAGTTGACCAGTAAAACCTGCAATTATCATCTTGCAAATAGTTCTATCGGTGTTATTAACACTCTCACAAATAGTAGCATACATAAGCATTCTATGAACAAGTATAGTTAATTGCCTATCAGTTAAACCGTCGAGATTCCATTCATATATCTCACTTCCACTATAAGATGTATTAGGATGGTTCCAATCACATTCCTCTATCAAAACATCTTGAGGAGTCGGTCTGGGATAATAATAAGTTTGCATATTAGGTTGATTAGCATATTTAGTATTACCACTATTCTTCTTGGGATAACCACGAAGTTTATTAATTTCCAAATTAACTTGTTTTTCAATATCAAAAGTGGTTTCCATCTCATCTGCAAAATCTTTAGATAAATCAAGAGGTTTAGCTCCAAATTCAGAAAACTTTTTATCAAGAAGTTTTTCTAAATCATAAAGTGCTTTAAATACAAAGTCCTGAATCTCAAGGGTCTTTGCACATGAGTAGAAAGTTCAGAAAGTGGTTTGGACGTAGAGGCTTGCTCATAAGGTTTTAAATCCTTTTTAATTTGAATTATTAGTGCAGTTAAGTCATCTATTTTTTTATCAAGAGAACTAATATGCTCTCCTATGACTTTAACGTAAAGCCCCAAATAATTATTTTGAGAGATGAGGTTATTAATCTCATTGAAACTTACCGTAGCCACATCATTTTCAATAAACTTCTGAAAAGCAGTGAAAGTAATACTTATATTATTAGGTAGTATAAATGGTGCCTGAGGAGGATAAATAGCTTTAATAATATTACCTAATTCATCTTTATAGGATCGTTCAAAAACATTGATGAATAAAGGCAAATAAGTGGTTATAAACCAAGGTACGAAAAACATAATATTATTATGTAAAACACAAGTCTCATAAAATTCTTGAGAAATATTATGCAAATCCTCCGCACTATATGTGTCAAAAAACCAAATTTTAAACTGGCTCCATTTATCACTTGCAAATTCATTTTGAATATATTTTCTTGCCAGTGAACCTGGAATAAAATCAATTTGATGTCCACTCATCATTAAGTATCATTAAGATTAAAATCCATTTCGGATGCAGAAGGAATATCCTTATCAAAAATATCAGATGATTTATAGTTTGTTTGAACAATATTTAATTGAGGATCAATTTTAATTTTATTTTTATCCGCAGATATAACAGAAGATAATGTATGCCTCTCCACATATCACTTACTAATTAAAATAAGTTATTACAAGTCATGTATGTAGTTTATTTATAGTTTCAGAATTGATTCATATTCCCATATATGTATAAGTACATTATCTTTGACAATTCAGTTGGCATATATTTCCGTATATACTCATATGCTTCAACTTTGAACAATAATACGATTAATATATATATATATATATAAAATGATGAACATCCCTAGTGTTAAGTTTACAGACGGAGAGGGCATGTATGACCGAATAATATATTGAAGAATAAAATTAACTAATAAACGAAAGTTAAGGAGTGGTATTTTTGACTCTTTTCCTTCATTTTATCACATAAAAAATTTAGAGGGGCTCCTCTTACACATCCTCCATTTGAAAATGGAGATCATTTAGACCTCTTCAGCTGCTTAAGACCACCAGCCTTCTCGCAAACAGTGTAAGCAAATAGTTCAGAAACATATATAGGACAACAAACACGAATCTTCTTATGGAAAGCAGCAAACCAAATAGGTCACAAGCATAGTGCAAAATTATTAGCGATAATTTTCTCCCATAGATAAATGGTACGTTCATTTGAAGTGAAGTGTAACACAACATGTTTCTGCACTAAAGAGCTATATGTTGATCGGTGTTGTATTCTTGGTTTTGATGAATTAACAAACTATGTTGCAAAGGGACCTGGTCTGTAGTGGAATCAATCAGAGAACAAGTCAATGGTGTGCAACTGTAATGAACTTGAATCCAATAATAACACTAACCAGTCTCTCAACTATATTAATTAGGCTAAAGTTCAATTACAATTCCAGAAAGTAAATACAACAACTCAAAAGGTAAGAGCCAAACGAAAATGCAGAAATATTGAAAGTAAGGACTAGGATCGACTAGGGGTGTGCAAAAACCGAACCGACCGATAAACCGAACCGATAAAAGTGTTATTGGTTTATTGTTATTGGGTTATTGGGTTAATGGTTATTTAATGGTTTTACAAAAAAAAATTATTGGGTTATCGGTTCCTTATTGGTTTTTTAATATTGGGTTAACCGATAACCCATTAAGAATATAATTATTTACTATTTTGATTTTTAGTTATACATATATATAATATATTAAACAAAAAATATTAATATAATTAGTAACATATTAGACTAAAAATATAAAAACCCTACGAAATAATTATCACTACTTAACAGTTAACTCTCCTCTCTACTTTTAGTTATTTAACCTTTAGGTTCTACAGAGTATTACTTATTTACTTTAGTTAGTTTATAATTGACTAATATTAGCTTTTGCATGATTGTAAATATGTGCAATTTGATTAACGAAATTCATATTGTGTGTTTTTAAAAAAATAAAATAAAGTAAGAACTTCATTTAGTTGGGTCTTTTCTTTATATATGATTTACCATAAGCATGGCCTCATTTGCTACTGTTTTGACTCTTGTCTATGATTTGATTTTATTTGATTCTCTTTATTGCATAAAGGGGGCCTCGTTTTATATATTATGGTGATCGAAAATTGAACAAGACTTTGTTGTGATGACCAAAATACAGCATGTTGGTCCCTGTTGTCCCGTTTGTGATGATTATTTCGATGTATGCGTATCACGTCAAATTATTGGATAAGTCATATTTGTTTTGAAATCATTTTCTTATTGATTAAACCGAAAACCGAACCGTTAAAGACCTAAAACCGATAAACCGAAAACCGATAACAAATATCTTATTGGTTTGTTTATCGGTTTAGCATATCCAAAAACTGAAAACCGATAAACCGAACCGATAATACTTAAAACCGAACCGAACCGACCGATACACACCCCTAGGATCGACTGAACAAGAGACGAGGAATGTACAACTAGACCGATAGAAAGCAGGATGAGAGGTATAGACTTTGCCTAAGCATGATCACAAAATACATAAACTATTCTTTATAATATTGTAACATCCGGCAATTTGAAATAAATATGAAGAGGCTTAGAATTGGAAATAGTCACTTTTAGAAAGAATTAAAAAAATCTGGAAAATTTGGTTTAGTATGGGAAAAAAAATGAGTTTTTGGCCCACTTTGAGCAGTCATAACTCCTAGATCAGGATGAGTTAGGTGTAGTTCCAGTTATTTTTACGAAGCTCGTGGAATGATCTTTCCAACGCCGCTGAGTTTGCTCAATTCCGAGTTCGTATGAGGGAGTTATGCTCTTTGGAAGTTGGGCAGTTGGCAGGGCAGTTAACCCGATTTTGTAAAGGTATTTTGGTCTTTTCCCTAGCCTTTTCTTTCGGATATATATTGAGGTTTTAGACTGATTTTAAATCAGTTTTCCCTTTTAAAAAGTGAGAGTTAGGGTTCTTGAGAGAATAGGAGAGAAGAGGAGAAAAGAGAAGAAGAAGCAAACTCCGTAAAGATCGTCATGGTTTTCGTCGGGGGTGATCCCTATTAAGGTATGTGAGATCATAGTGTTGGGTTGGTTCTTTCCCCCACATGCCAAACTCGTTTTAATTCCGAGAAAAGATTGGTTGTGTTGTTGAAATTTGTTGTTGTGTGTGTTGATGTTGTTGGTTGTGTTGTTGAAGTTTCTTGTTGGTCTGGTGCATGTTTCCGGTTGTGATTTTGAGTTGAATCTAGTGTATGTTGAGGGGTTTTATGATTCTAAGTGTTTGGTGTTGGAACCTTTGAGGTTGAGAGGGTTTAGAGTTGGAGAAAAGAAGGAGAAAAGTCGGATTTTCGGGGAAAAGGGATGGGGCGTCGCGCCTGCCAGCGCGCTCCAAAGGGGACTCTAAAGTTCAGCCCTTGGGGCGGCGCGCCTAGCAGTGAGCCCCAACTGTCCCTCTGAACTTTGTGGTCTGGCGCCCCGCGCCTCTCAGAGCGCCAAGGACGCCAACCTTTCCCATTCATTCCCCATTTTCTCATGTATGTTTCTTGGTAATGTACCTATGTTCTATAGTTGTTTTCAATACTCTAAGGTACGTCTTAAGGTCAAGAACTCATCCATAACATGTGATCAAACACCTTGAATCCATAAATCCAATTCAAGGAGAGTTAGTTTCCAAGTCAAGGGAAGTTAAGAGTTAAGCTTAGAAGTTAAGAAGCAAGTCAAGCAAGTCTTTAAAGTAGTTCAAGAGCCTTTATTGAACGTTTTAACTTCATTCTTAAGGCTCAAGTTTCAAGTTAAGTAAAGAGTATCGAGTTTCAAGTTAAGCCAAGAGTATAAGTTAAGTTCATTTCTCAAGAGTTATTAGGGAACTAAATATTCCCAAAGAAGTTTTAAAGAAATGTTTTCACATTTAAAACAAGATTGGAAACTGAGATTTCCAAAGAGCCTTCGAGCTAGTTTTCAGAAAAAGAGTAATCGCTTTCTAAATGAAGCAAGAGAGGAAACTGAGATTTCCAAGATAGCCTTTGAGCTAAGTTTTGAGTAATTATCTCAAATCAGCAGGAAGAAATATGTTTTAAAAACATAAGAGCCAGTACATTTTTGGGAGTAGTATTGAGCACCGAGTTGGGGGAGCGTTCAAAGAACTCACAGCCCCCATAGAACCATGTAGCCACCATGGGTAGAAGAGGTTCATACTTTTTAGATGAATCCTTTCCAGACTAGACTAGTGGATCCATTAGGTAGTTCAGGTCCTATACCTTTGGCCGGGAATATGATGCTCTGGCAGCGTGAGGTTGATCGTTGTATCATCACTATAGCTCTTATGTGATGGTTGTCGGTTAGAGAAACTCCCACAACAATTATTGTATTTTTATATACATCTCAGGCTTATTGTATCTTTGTATACATACAGAGTTTATAACATGTTTTAAACAGCTTTTCTTTATATTGCACTTGTTTTAAATTGCATTATATTGAAATGAGTCAGTCAGGTTGAGTTGAGTTGAGCCAGGTAAGTTATTCAATTTCTTCCAGATTTCCTTCTAGCATATGTTGCTTAGTTTTCCAGCTCGCATACTCGTACATTCAATGTACTAATGCCAGTTGGCCTGCATCTTATGATGATGCAGACGTAGGTACCCAGGATCGGCATCCAGCACGCCGTTGATCCAGCTGAGCACTCCATAGTCAGTGGTGAGCCTCCTTGATCTCCAGAGGACTCGATTACGTTGTTCTCTTAGTTTTGTTTTATTAGGATGTTGTGGGGTCTATCCCAACATCCATCCAGTATTATAGAGGCTTCACAGACAGTCAGTCAGTTAGTTTTGAGTCTCTCATCTATGTATATATGTAAATTTTCTATTTTGGGACTCGAGTTGCCTTTTTGGCCAGATTTTATCAGTCAGGTTGTTTTATAACCTTGCATTGCATTGAGTTATTCTGTTGAGTTAGGTTTCCCCTGAGTTAAGAAAGTCAGGCCAAGGGTTCGCTTGGGGCCAGCAATGGTCTTCGAGTGTCGGCCACGTCCAGGGTGTAGGCTCGGGGCGTGACAAATATGGCAACGCCGCCTCTACTGGAAGAAAAGACAAATGCTTTCTCGAAGAAAAAAAGTGATGACCTTAAGAAAAAAAGGAACGAAAATAAAAAAGAGTTTTGGTCCAAATCAATGTTTTCAAAAACGATTTTAGGGGCGAGTTCTGAGTGAATTTCGCAGTGGGCCTATTAAAATTGCTCCGGGATTCAAATTGAAGATGTAGATCTATAGGGCGTAAGTCCTAGAGTTTGGGGTGTAAGCTCTTAGCATAAAAATATAAGTCTTGGGTATAAAAACGTACGCACTGGACGTTATTTTATTTTTTTGGTTTTTAAACCTTTTTTCCTTTAAATCATAGTTTTTTTTTACAACTTTCACATATAGCAAACATAAAAATCATATTTGTATGTTATAACTTATAGCTATAGTTTGTATAATTGCGCTTCATAACAAATTTTATGTTTGCTATGGAACTTTTGATTTGTATAATTCGCTAGAAACATCCAATTTTATACAAATTGTTCAATTTTGTATAAATTCATTTATACATTGTAATTTGTATAATAAGATATGTATTTGTATAATTATAAGTGTGTAAGACGAAAATAATTGTATTTGTATTTGTATATACATTTTTCTCTCGCTTTATACAAACACAAACACATTTTATACTGAAATGTATAAAATGGTTAATTGTATACCGAAAATGGCTAATTGTATACCGAATCAGATGGCAAAAAAATGGGATGGTTGCTGCGAATTACAATTAAAATAAACTATGGCTATAACATTTAATTTGAATTAATAGTTTGTTATTTCATACAATTTTACCTTTTTATTATTGGTGTAATGATATTTCTCAAATAGTAATTGTAATACTTCGTTTTCTTCATTATTGGTTATTAATACATTTCTCAACTAAAAATCATAATATTTTTTTCTATTTATTATAGGTTATTTATTAAAATTTATTTGTAAAAAAATTGATTTTTTTTTGCTTATTTTCTTAGTAATAAAATTATAAAATTGAATATACATGAGACTTCTCCCCGTAGATCCATAAGACTTACGTCCATGTCTCGAGGCTTACGTCTCGCCCCGTACTGCATAAAATGTCTCGCCTCACGCCCCAACCTTTTAATATATTGGCCCAAATTAATCAAGCTATCAGACAGTGTTCTCAACATGTGCGGGTACAAAATCAAATTTTATAAAGAGGTCTTATTTTTTTTAATTGACATACATAAATTGAATAATTATAATTTATTCAGTATAGTTCTATAAATGAGGTTTGAAAAAGTAGTATTTACGCGGACATCATGAAGCAATAATGTAAACAATATAAATTTTCAATGAAGGATATATAACATAAAGTTAGAATAATAAAATCCGACTCAAAATTTGAAAAATTTATATAATGATACTAAAATAGTGTTGCGCTGAATTTGATAAGTTGATATAATAATATTAAAATAGTGTTGATTAGTTTTAGTATTGAATTAAAGAAAACACCAAACAACAAATTTGTTCTTTTAAAAACACGCAACAATAGATTTTGCATAATGTAGAAGGTTTGAACTTTGACCGTTTGAGAGACTTTCATAATGAGAGATTAAAAATTGTGAAAGAATAAGATAAAAAAAGTGAATATAAGAATAATAATGTTGGATCATAATAATTGCAGGATATGAAATGAGGCAACAAATAAATAGCTACATAAAAAAGGATGATACAATACAATAAACTAAACATTATTCTATTTCTACAACTATTCTTATATTAAATAAGGTAAAAGTTTTTATATTTTCTACTCATTTTTAAAAAAAATCTATCTATGTATGATATTTTTTTATATTCATAATTTAACTCAAAAAGTCATGGATTCAAATCCTATTCACACCATGGAATCTGCTTGTAAGAAATTATGTGTCATTGTTTGGCGTCTCAAAGATTTGGGTGGAATAATACAAAAAGTTATGGACAACCTTAGAGTCACAAAATTAAAGCAAAGATTACTAATGAACAAATAATGTTGATGCAAGAGGTGAGGTCACATAGATTGATAATGATGTCTCCCTAGGTGAAATTATGTGGTATTTTCTAAGATTAAACATAATAGATACTAATGGATTCACATTTGTTTCCTACTTCACTTCGTTTACAACAACAACAATCCTAATATATTTGATGTAATTTTATAAGTAGTTTTGGGAGGATAAATATACGTTATTTTATCTCTACTTTGAAAGATAGAAAGATTGTTTTGACAGACTCAATTGGCTCAAGTAAAAGCATTTTAAAATAATTTGAAAAAAGAAATAGGAAGCGAAGAAGTCGTAAAAGAAAATGGAAAATGAAAAACGCATGACAAAGTATGTTGAAATGAATAATAACGACAACAAAATAATTAGATAATTGAAGTATGAAAAAAAACAACTAAAATTAAAAAAGAAGTGCGTATGAGAGTACATATTACTACTGGTATGAAAAGAGAAGCTAGACAGCATATTATTATTTACTGACCTTCTGCTTTGAATCACCTCTCCTGAACAAAAGTTAATTGATTGCTTAGAAAATATTACTCCGTACTCATAAACAAAACAAAAACAGAAACATTAATCATGCCACTATAAAGAGTAGATCATTTGTCTTCTTGTCTTAATCGTTCGGATCAGATCTAATTAATGAATTTTGGAAATCTAACACTTGATTTTATAAAATAAACTACAAATTAAATTCCTAAATAAATACTTAATTTTGACTAAAAGGTGCTTTTATTCTTCCAAAACAATACTTAACTATGTTAATAAGATTGGACTCTCACTTGCATTGTTTAATATTGATATTCACACAACTAATATACTATAAATTGTACCGTAAGTCTTGAAATAGAAGGAAAGGGGACTTTGTTTTGGTTAAAAAAGTAGTTGGAGCATAAAAAGTACTAGTACATTTTGCAAAGTTATGCTTCTTTCCTATCAAATTAGGATGGCCTTATATTTGCTCTTAAACTACTAATTTGGGTATATAAATCGTACACTTTTATTCTAGGAAAACTTTTACTCATCTCTAATTAATAATAAGCATAGATAAAAGTTGTTCTTGAACCAAAATCAGTTTTTAATCATTTCAACAAATGAAAGATGTTATGATAATAATATAATTATCGTTATATTATATTTAGTGGCAGTAATATAATATGAATATACAATCAACATTTTATACAAATATTATTCAAAACTTTAGTGACTTTGAATGCAATAACATTAGCTCAAGTGCCACCAAATATTTTTACAGATATAAATATTATCGTTAAAAAAGAAAATTTATTACCAATAAATGTCTTTTTAATTTGTTATAGTGTACGATGAATGGA
>JAJOOF010010646.1:0-29673 GCA_029582545.1 Solanum lignicaule | reverse complement strand
TAACTTACAAAACTAATTTTACTTTTACTATACTAGTATACGTACCGGCACGTTGCGCAGTTAAATGATAAATGTAATTGTAAATATTGATTTATTGAAAAATTAAAATTTTAACTTATTATAAGGTAATATAAAAGTTTATCGGTGAGAGTGTTAAAATTTAACACCTTTATTAATATGTTATAATATAATATTTATATAAATACATCAATATATAATTTTAGTTCATTCTCTGAATTTGACAATAATAATTCTTTTAGCTTTATTTAATTTATTTATTAAATTATTCAAAATAATAAATACTCTCACCCTATCCATAATATCATCTTGTTAGAATAATAATGATATAAGAAAATGCAATTATTAGATTAAAATAAAATATATCTAAGAAAAGTTCTATGATTATTATAAGGGTAAACATAAAACTCAGAAATTTTAATTGCTTGAATATCAAATTGTAGGCATATTATTCAAATTTTTAAATGTTGTGTCTTTCAATGTCACGACCCCGACCCCGACCATCGTGATTGGCATCCACACTAATTCTCCTGTGAGAGAACCACTACTACAACCCAAAACAAGCGACTAAATCAAAACTAAGGCATTTAAGTAGGGAGTTCCCATAAACTCCAACAAAAGTCTAACAACGAACTAAACAATGCGGAAGAAATAACCTAGATCGAACTTGAAAGTCAATGTACCAAAACATCTAACAAAGAACCAAGTCTAAACAAGAAGGGATACAACCCCAAACTAATGTACTAACAACTAAAAGAAATGTCTAAGTCCGAAATGTGGACATAGACGAAAGGAGAACTCATGGCAGCCCGGAAGAATTGGCTCACCCTTGAATTTGAACGATCATTAATCTTCTAAGTGAGGTCTGTGAATAGCAGCTTGAAGATTCCCTGTACTCAACAAAAATAAGAGAAAGTGCGGTATCAGTACACAACCACAGTGTACTGGTAGGATCACGCGGCTATCCCACTAAGTGTAACATAAGCAAGTCAATACAACATTATAACACATGCATATATCGAACATATACAATATTATCAACATTTATAAACAACGAACAACTTCACATTTCTCAAGATACACATTTATGACAAGTCATTAGTCCTCTCATGGAACCCAAACCCAAATATTTAGCATACCGGAACGTGGTACCCGATCCAATAATTATGCCGGAACGTAGCAATCGATCCCATAGTTATGTCGGAACATGGCAATCGATCCAAGTTAGTTATGCCGGAACGTGGCAACCGATCCATTCAACACACCACAATCACAATCACAAGTATATTCTCAAGATCATACATTTAAGTCATGATTCATGGCATTCATCATTACTCTATCTCATTTACAACAAGTTTGATCAATAATGCAACATTCATATACATACAAGTATCATAATGAAGCAAGAACAAACATACATCACACAATCATAGAATCACAACCATCACCTACCTCGAAACAAGCTTGAAATCCTAAGAAACTTGATCCTTCCCTTTCCTGATTTGTTCCGCTTGTTCTTGGTATACAAACAATCAATACAATATGAGAATCAATAAACAATCACTAATTACCCGAATTGCTAACAATTCTATGAACCCTAGATCAAACACATGATCCCAAATATCCGAAATAGGGTTGTTTCCACCATAGAATCTAGATCAAAATCCTTCCCCATCATTAATTTCCCATTCTATTACGTTCTACGGATCGAAAAACGGATTCGGGAAGTGAAAAGCTTACCTTTAGCCTCAAGAATGGTGGAAAACTGTTAGGAGTCGCCTGGGGTTCGTTCCTTAGCTCTAAAAATAGAAAAGTCCAAAATAAGTTCATTTAAGGGTTTATTTACGACTTTAAGTCGCGTCGAACCTGCCACAGCGGCCCTCACCCCGTTGTAGCGGCCTCGCTAGGGCGACAAAAACTCCCGCCAAGGAAGCTTGCACGAACCAGTGAGCTATTTAAAGAATTTCAAGACCCCCATTTCACAACACACCTCTAAACAACGACGCTCAGAAAATATCCTTTACGCTAAGATCGATTTCGGGAGTTCTACTCGCCCGAATTCAATTCCGTAAAGTCGTATGGATTTCTTAACGAGTTATCTATCCACCCATGTCATCATAATCATAAATAAATTACCCGATTGTTACCAGATTTCCCTACACCTTAATGATTCCGATTTCGTCCAAATCTAGACTAGGTTGGGAAAATTCAAATACTATGAAAAAGTTTTCCGGTCTCAAATTTTCCCCCGTTGGTATTTCTATAACGAAGAAAACAGGTCATTCCATTCAATTTTTATAAAAGTCATATATCAATTATATGATCTTTTTAATAAAAAAATTATATAATTATATGTGATATTTTAGTACAATATAATTCTTACAGTTGAATGATATTCTCATAAATTTATTTTCAAATCAATTTCGGTTAACACATTAAACAAATAAGGATATATAAAAAAGATAATTCTATAACATTTAATTGTTATTGAAATAATAAAAAATAAAAAATCTATTAAAAAGATAGGTAAAATAGTGAGTAAAAAAATTGTTGCAAATATATTATTTATCAAATTTTAAAATTATATTTTTAATTATATTAAGAATATAAAATAGCCGGAAATCTTGTACAAATACGTAACACGATTTAAATTTAAATTGTCAAATACATTTCTTGAATTTATCCCCTTTTTGTGTCTAATAGATATCCTCATCTTAATATGAAGTAACAAACCATTTAATAATTGTATGAATTTAATCTCCCTCTAAATAATAATATATACCAATATAAATTTAAAAATTAATACTATGTATGATAGTTTTTTTTTAAAAATAGACAAATAAAGAGAAATAAATAATATAAATCACAAATTAATACTATAAATTAGAAAAATTACAAATAAATAAATAAATATATGCATCAACTCGTTGTTATATCGGGCTCCCTTTTTCTAATATTGTGATATTCATCACAAAAATAGTAATTTTAAAAAGAAAAAGTCCATTGCTTCGTACATGCGAAAAAAATATGAAATGTGATGGTGAGGAGAAAATAAATGGAGAAGTGGGAGTTGTAGGTAGTTTATAAAACATTTTTTTTGTTTTGTTTATTTTTTTACTTAACACGCATTCAAATAAAAGTTTATAGGTAAATCAAATTTAAATTTGTCCGATATTTTCAGATTTATAATATGAAAATAATTTCTATTTTTAAATGTAATAATTGAGAGCTTTAATTAGTAAGAATTTAATTTAATAATTATAATTATAATTAGTTTAGAATTTAAAAAATTCTGAAGGATTAGGATAGAAGTGGGAAGTTAATGTGTAGATAAGAATATTTCTTGATTTTTCAATATGCAGTATAGTAGGAGTAGATTATGTCTACTTTAATTTTGAATAATTTTTTTAATAAATAAATATTTTTTTGTGGTGGTGACACCTGATAATTTTTGTCTCACCTGTTATATATAAATAAATTATTTTATTATTATTATTATAATATATTTAATTGTTAATTTAAGATTAAAATTTTTATGTCAACTAAATTTTTTATATATCACTTAAATACTTAACAAATTAATTCTAAATTGAAGTTTTTGTAGTTTAATCCAAATGATGTATAAATTCATAATGCCCAACTTAAATAAAGATCTCCTTCCATAAAAGCTCTCCCTTATTAAGAAGCTAATTTTAAATTTTATATGTGATTATTGATTGATTCAACTGTAAATATTGAATAAAAAAATTACCACTTATTTAACAAAAAATAAATCATTTGATATCCTTTTTCCTTGATAAAATTTCACTTATTCTAAAAAAAGATTTGTCATAGATTCAACAACCAAGTTATTACATAAGAAAAAATAAATTATTTCATAAGCAAAATTTTAAGAACCCAATAACCCATATTCAAAACTAACTGCCAAATTCATAAAAAGTATTGTTTGTCATCACTTTAAAGCACTAAAAACAATGTTTCTCTTTGCATGCTTGATATAAATCACACCGTTACGTTGAAGATTATCTTAAAAATTTCTCTAATCTCTTTGTAAATTAAATGAAAGGTATTTTTCACTTCACCTCTTCTCAACCCTCTAACCCTTAACGATGTCGTTTGCACTATCATTTCCTAATCCCTTGCCTCCCTTTCCATGGTCTGATATGAAAAATAGGTTTGTGAGATGAAAATAATTTTGATGTGAAAGATATTTGTAGTTGAATTGATAAGGAGTTATTGTTTTTAAAAGATAAGTTGACAAATTGAATACATGAATACTATAAAATTAACATACATTTTATTAAACAAAACAAAAGTTATATGAGAATAATAGAGCCATTTTTTCGTTGTCACACAACCTACAGGCTACAAATATCATGCAACAATAAAAAAATCGGCGATCATCAAAACATTTCAAACGAAAAAAGAAAATAATGTTGTTAGTTCCAAAACTTCTGTTATAATATATAATTTTCTTAAGAATTGTCTATAAAAGTACAAATTTGATTATTTGTTGTTTTTGAAGTTGAAATCTATGGAAAAAAAATGGAAAAAAGTTAAACAACAGAACCTACAATACAATGTACCATAATTAACAAATTATTTTTCTTATTACGTCTCCACTATTAGTATTATGAAAAAAAGTTGGTACTACGCATATTTTACCCTTTCCCTTTGTACTATTATATACTTTGTCAATATGAATTTTATTAGGTTGTCACTATGCATAATATTTAGTTTACTAATTTTTTAAATTATAACTAACACAATAATATATAGATTTTATTTAAATAGTATTTGATTTAATATTATTCAAGCGCATACATAGTACAGTCTAAGTGAGGTAGTATCTAATGTGTGTCAACCTCCATTCAATCTTTAGTCATTTTGAAGCAAGTTTTTCAGTTATTTTAAACCTGTAAAATTGAAATTTTAAGCAAGAAGATCATAAAAGAACAATTAAGGAAAGTATGTAATGATAGTTTTGTGTTGATATAATGAATTTTATTATCCTATCAACATAGAATTTCCAATATAATTAAATTTAAAATGAAAGAAAATAGTTTATAAAAATTGATTGTGAAAAAAATAAACCTTCATAGAAAGAGCAAGATATTAACAATAACATGCATATCATGATATCAAATTGCATATCCAAAATTAGAAAGCCATACCAACAGACTCCTCCTCCGTTTCCTTCATTATCCAATTGCTATAACTCCTCATTTGATGTTAGTTCCGCCTCTAATTTGTTTGTCCTAAACCTATTATTACAAATAAGGAAGAAAGTATTAATATGCCGAAGGAGTTACATTCGTGTGATTTCTCATGTAACAATAATTTTGGATAAAATCAATTAAGAAAAGTTAAAATCAAAACTTGCATCCGAAATAAAATGTTAAAACAAAATTAAAGAAGTCCACACTAATTGAAAAAAAAAAAAGTTTACACTAATTTTTTTTTTTTTTTTCAATATTGGTGCCATTGAAATTAGAAAATATGAAGTTTTTTATAGGTTTAATTATGAAGCGGTAGACTTTCACTATTCAAGCCTTGATTTTCTTCTTAATTGAGTTTTGCAATTCAGTAATTTCATCACTATGAAGTAATTTTCTCTAACTAACCTCCACAAACATCACATCATCACCAAATTGTCATTGCTAGGTAGGAGATCATACAAACATTTTCCTCTCAATTTTGTCGTTTTTAATTTGTCATTCAATATGCTTTCAGCGGAAACACAATACATGTTTACTGAGTTCATAAATTTGCAAAGTTTATGCTTGAGGATATTGATATTTGACTGTTGAGGCCACATAAGATTTACTGGTTGAATGGATACAAAAGCCTTTAATATTTTATCTTCTAGATAATTACCATACAATTATCGGCAGTTATGAGTCATGCTTATCATTCATTCAGTTTTTATATTTTGGTTAAATTATTTTCAAAATTTTTAAATTAATTTATCTAAAAATATTTTGAATTAGTTTATAAGTAAAGATAATCTCAATTAACGTAGGAGATTCAAGAGGAAGTTTAAGAGAAATGGGATTCTATATAGAATTATTTTTAAATACTTTTTTAAATTATAAATTATTTATTTTTAAAACTTCTCTAATGTTAATTTCAAAAACTGTTTCAATTAAGGTAGGAGACTCGTGAGAAAATCTAGGCGAAGTGGGATTTTAAATAGTATTACTTTTAAATATTCTATAAATTATAAAGTAGTTAATTTATAAAAAAAAAAAAAAATTAGTAAAGGAAATCTCACTTTATTCACGACACTCAAGAGGACATTTAGGAGAAGTGGGATTTTAAATATTCTTAAAATTAAAAATTATTTATTTTTAAAACTGCTCTAATGTTAATTTAAAAACCGTCTCAAATAAGGCAAAAGACTCGTGAGAAAACTTAGGGAAAGTGAAATTTTATATAGTATTATTTTTAAATGTTCTATAAATTATAAATCTTTTATATTTAAAAATACTCTAACGTTAATTATAAAAATTGTTTTAAATTTGAGTTTTTTTTAAAAAAAATTGTAATTTATAGAAAACAAACGACGATTAAAGCATGCATTTTGTATCATGTGTAAAAATAAATATAATAATAATAATAATATAATCTATCTATATATAAAAGGAGAAGAAAAATTGGCACTTGTCATTACCATAATTTTTTAAACTTTAAAATTTTAAATCATTTTAAATAATCAATAATAAATAAATATCAATCAATAATTTTAAATATAGTAATGTGACGTGTGTGTCTGTGAGCGATTCCCTTTTTTGTGGATAAATATTTTAAATTAATTAAACTTTATTATTTAAAATTAACATCTAATTACATATCCTCAAATTATAAACCCACATTTAGAAGTTTCTTTTAAATTCATCATTTATATAATATCTATATATCTATATATCTATTTAATAGGAGAGATCGAATATAATTTATGAATTATCAAAATTAATTTAAAATCTAAAACTAAAAATAAAAGTTGCAAAAAAAAAGAAGAAAAAACCCGAAAAAAATACTAATTATCTAAAATAACTGTTGCATGCAGTTATCCTCAATTTTTAAATTTACATACTTGCAGTTATTTTTTAAAACTTGATTAAGAAGCCATGGGTTCAATTTTATTAATCGACTTGCAAAGTATCAGTTCAATTCATAGATTTCTCCCATTTCAAGTTAGTTTTTTACAATCTATTTGAACATTATTCTATGGGTGGAGTGTTTGTGTTGTTCTTTTTCAGGTTTCTCCTATTTCTGCTATTGCTTTTGCTACTGTGTTTGCTTCTTTTTCGTGGTCCATTTGCTACTAAAAGATCATGCAAGTATAACAACACTTCGGATTAGAAAGAAGACCTCTTTAAATTTGATTCTTTCTTGACAGACAATTCTTCATTTTCAATAGTCGTTCAATATCCTGAAATAGAAAAAATATGAATATTGACCACATGAAAAGATGCAGATGTTTGAACAGTCTTCAAATGATCTTAGAAGTTTTAAAATTAAAAAATGGTTTCATTATTCTGTCAATAATTCCAGAGCAAACTTAAATGATTTTGTCCTCATGTATTTTGGTTGTGTGAATTGGAACATGAGTGAAAAGAGCATGTAATTTTCAAGACAAAAAAAAGTTTATAGATTTAACTCCAAGATATAAACACTTTTCATTTCTCACCTCATCACATAATAACTCTCAGGAATTATTCACATAATTACACAAGATAGAAACATATATTACATTATCACAAAATATATGAGGGCATTAAAATGAAATGAGATATAAAATAAATAAAGAGTAAATATTTCATCTTCTTTAATTTTTCTTAGCCATCATAATTTAAATGCTTTTATGTCTTTTCTTTTGTGTGTTGCAGGTTACATGAAAGCAATTATATCATACCAAAAATCAAAAGCAAGAATTTTATAATCCTTAAGGTGTGTTTTTTTCAAAGCTTTGTATCAAAATTGATTTTAGATCACTTTAAATTATTTTATTTTTAAATATTATCATATTAGTGAAATGATTAATTGTAACTGAAATTTTTTGCATCTCCTATTATATTATTTTTATATTTTTATATTTCAGGATATTGAACGACTATTGAAAAGAGGAGTTGATCAAGTCAATCACCCTGTTAGGACCTATTTGAATGCGATAGTAATATAAAACTGATTTCGTATTATTTCTTTTCTTATCATGTATTTTGTAAAAAAAATTCTTCTCACTCTTTTGTAGATGTAATTTGAAAGGACAATAAATTGATGATGGCTCTAGACACTCGACCTGCTTGCTCTTCAGTTTATTAATTCTAATAATTAAAGTATATGTCAAAACAATCCATAAATTAACACGTGAATATTGAATTTTATAAATTATTTTTAATTTATAAATTATAACATTTATAAATATTCACATAACGCACAAGTACAATTATCAAATCAAACTATTTATGTTGAATTTTTAATAAGCTATCACAGAAAAAATAAGATCAAGTAAATGACTTCTATAATTATGATGGATAAAGATTAGTGGAGCAGCAATAACTGCATGACGGCATGATTAGGAAGATAAGAGAAAAGGTAGTTGGAGGGCTTGAACTATTAAAAATTGTAATTTTACCATTTTTTTCTTATTTATTATGCATTTATTTAATATTTAATTTAATTTCAGAAATAAAATAGTATATATAAATCCACATTATTTTCTTAATTTAAATCAAGACAAGATAAATAAAGAGATTAGTTAAATATGATGCATATCAGTGGTGTAGCCAGGAATCTTATGAAGGGGGTCCAAACTTTGAATAGTAATTTTTTTTTAAAAAACGATGATTTATAGAGATTCTACTTTTCGTAATATTATGATATAATTTGGGTAAATGGGTCTCTTATTTATAGAGAAAGAAACTTTATTCCAAAAGGAAAATGTATTAAAATTTAAGAAAATCTTATTCCACAAAGAAAAAAGGTATTAAAATATAAGGAAATCTTATTCCACAAGGAAAAGGTATTAAAATTTAAGGATTTTTTTTCAATTAAAACCTTATTCCAAAAGGAAAATGTATTAAAATTTTAAGAAAAAGGTATTAAAATATAAGGAAATATTATTCAACAAAGAAAATGTATTAAAATTTAAGAAAATAATTCAATTTTAATTGAAAAAAAATCTTTATTGGAGGTAAGATTCGAACTTGGGTCACTCAAGACAAGCATGACACTATTTACCACCAAGCTACTAAACATGTATGTTAAACTTATGCATGTTTATTTACTTAGAAACTTCAAGAAGCCAAAATAATAATAGAAAAATGAAAACGCTCATGCGGGGAATCAAACTGCGGCAACGAGTGGGCTTGTGACAGCTCTAGCCATCTGCACTACAGGTTACTTTGTTGTTTTAGGGTGTCCAAAATACCATATATATCAATATAAGTCAAAACTTTACGTGTATATATCGTATAATTTTTCAACGAAGGGTGTCCAATTGGACACCCGGAGACAAGGTGGCTCCACCCCTGATGCATATCTTTTGAATATGATAAATAAATAATATAATAATTTTGGATTTTGAATATGATCTATATTGATTTATGTGCAATAAATATGCATGGTTGAAAAAAACATAAATCTAATAGTTAGATTGGTAGAAGTTATCAACAATAAACTTTAAAAAAAAAATGAATTGCAATAAATAAATAAATCATGTATTTAATCAATTATGATGAAATAAATTAAAAATTCAAATGCATATGTATTTAATTGTGTAACTTTATATTGATAAAAGTTGATGTTATTATATGAGTATTTTCTATTAAAATAATTAACATATTCTTTTGATAATTTAAATTAAGACAATATAAGTTATAAAATTCTATTCAATAGCATATTAAACACACTTTATATATGTGAAATCATAAAAATGTAACATAGAAAAATATAGGCAGGTAGTCATCATTATTGTCACTTTCGTAATTCTATATATAAGCAAAACATAAATAATTCACAATGAGATCATTAGACATTTTGGTTGAAATTAGATGAATATTTGCCACTTATACAAACATAGATAGAGCTTAAAATATCGTTTATCGATCAAATAATAGCATATAATTGTAATTTCTACGACCCCTATAAGATATTGCCTTCAAGATATAATTTTTTTAATTGAAAGTGGATATACTAATCTTTTTTTCCTAAAATACTATCTCAAGTGATATGATAGGAACACTCTTTGGAAATTTATAGTGGTAACTCTATGATTTAAAATTTTTAAACATTGATACTAATATTAAGACAAATAATGTTCGAAGGAAATGAAAAAAGGAGTTATAAAAGATCACATATTTTGAAGGAAGAAAAATTCAACATAGAATTCATGTTATTCTCTATAGCCCTACTGTTTCCGTTTGATAAGTAATTATGTATTTATCGACAAGGTCGGAATCTTATTAAACATATCACATGATCTTAAAAAGTTTTTTTATTGTTTTGTTGTTGACACATTATTTGTTCTATATATCTAACGTGTGTTTTTTGTTTTAAAAAAATAAAATAAAGTTTATTCAGATATTGTAATTGGGATCATTTAACTACTTTTTATTGTAAAAATAAATTACAGATTTATATAACATTTTTCTATTTTTTTTCGTTTTACTGTGTATAGTTTGTTGAGTTATTTATAGTGCATAAATAAAATATAACTTATCAAAATTCTTTATTGAATAATCACTTATATATAAGATCAAACAATTGTTTCACTATGTGTATTTAATTAATTTCAATAAATATAAAATGCATTTATGAATTATGTATTAGTTTTTTTTTTCATTCTTATACTAATATTAAATAATTATTAATTATTGTAAGTTAATTAAATTGTCCATTAATAGTTTAACTCGAATTAAAATCAATAAAAAATATTTTTGAAACTTGTGATTTTGAATTATACATATGTAAAATATTTAAATTTTTCTTTATTCTTATAGTATTAAACATTTTATGTAGAAAATTAGAATTTGATTTTTTTCGTTAAAAAAATAATGATTTTATTAATAGTTCAGCATAAATATATTTTAAACTAAAAACGTATTTGATTAAAGCTATTACAATAATATTATAACAAATAAAGTTATGTATAAGTTACGTTACTATGATCACATATAAATAGTATAATGTATTACTATAATTACTTTTAAAAATAAATTAATAAGTGAATAATAAATTTTATAAATTATTTTTAATTTTAAAATATCCGCGCAACGCGCGAATACAAATACTAGTAATAATAATAATAATGAAAGATAGAACAAAATCCTGGAAAGACTACCCATTTCCCACGATCCACTAAAAAAATTATTTATGAAAAAAGTAGCAAAAAAAAAAAGGATCATTAGTTATGCTGCAAACGATTACATTAGTATCTTTTTTCTTTTTTTTTTGCGTTAGCAAATTTATTTTTATTTCCAGATTTTAAATTGATTTTAAGAATTTATAAATTTTAGAAATTTTATGGTGCTGACATGTGACTAAGGCTCCAACAACCATTCGCTAGTAAAACCTATTTTTTCAACAAAAAAATATGATAATTAATTTTCGATTGCGACCTAATTTTCTAAAATAAATAACTTGCAATATCCATATTAAAAACATCCAATATTATTACGAAAAATAATCAAAATTACTTCTCGATTCAAATCTCCTACTATATATATATAATGCATCATTGTACATTTTATATATTTACATATGATATAAAAATAAAACATATAGTGTCTTCAAACTCCTACTTAATCGATATCATATTTGGTTTTTTAAAAACAATGAAGAAAAAAAACATAAAATTAGAATTTAATGTTAAAATCCTTTAGTGACGATTTTCTGGGCTTTTGTGGCGACTGTTGTTGCCGCTAAAGGTCTAGTTCTTTTGTAGTGAATCCTATTGGTATCACTTAGGTGGAAGGATTAGTCCCACGTGGCTTGCCACGTCAACAAAAATTTGGGGTGTTAACTCTTGAGGGTATTTGTGGTCTCTTAGGATAACAGCAGGGGCATTTTTTATCCCAAAATGTAATGAAGGGTATAAATGGTCTATTTCATATAGTTCAGGGGCAATTTAATTTGACCCTTTTCCGTTTTTTAAATTACACAAGTATTGTTGGACGACTATTTTTAGTATAGTGGACAACTATTGTTGGACGAAGAGAGTAATAGACAGATGAATAGTAGTTCTCCAACCTCTCTATTTCACTTTTTTTTTTAATATTAAAATTATTTCTATTATTTTGTAATAACATATTATTTTTCATAAAGGTCAGCTCGAATGAAGTGAGAGGGCTGAAAAGGAAGCTCGACCTACACAGAGAGCTATTAGTTAAATTTCTAATATTCGTAATTCTTTTTAAATGTAATATGACATTTAAAAAAAATATCATTTAATATATACTACTTGGATCTCGAATTAATAGTATTTCAAATATATTTTTTCAATTTTTGTCACTTTAAATGATAATTTTATATTCTTATTAATTTTCACTATAAAGAATGCACAAAATTTAAATGATAAGATAAAAACTTTAATTTAAAAATACTATACATAACATAATAATTTAAATACAAAATAACAATACAATACATAACATAATAAATTTAAAAATCACAACAATAATTTAGTAATCAAAAAGGCCGTTTTCAGATTTAGTAATATTCAGAAAGAAATTAGTGTATGATCCAGAGGATTGTTGTGCTTGCTGATTTCTTTTTTTAATTATTCATAATTGTTCATAAAGAATTTACAATAAAATATAATTTTATATTAAATAAAGAGTTTGAAAAACAATATATTACATGAAAATTATATAGGGTGATTATTTTGAAAAAAGAAAGAACAAATTTATATTATGATATAAGAAAATGAAATAAAAATAGAAATAATAATATAATATTGAGGAGAGAGAAGAAGATTCTTTTTAAGAGACTAAAATAGAAAATTGGATTGGAGTTGGTTGTCTGAAATAATAGAGAACTTTATATTTAAAAAATAAAATAAAGTGTACGGTTGGAGATGCCCTAATTGAGTAATTGTCATATAGGCTCTTGAGTTGCATAGACTATTAATAGGGCCTTGCCTTTGGCCCTTCGATTGGAGGAGGACATATTCCTTCAAGTGGCTATGAGTACTGAAGAAACATAATAACATCTTTTTGCATTTTTCTAAAAGAAATAATTAAAAAAAATTTAAGAAAGTAAAATTAAATGGAAGGCAAGAGGTGTTAATGAAAACATGTAGTAGAAGATATTTGCGAGGGACATGCAGCTTGCAGGTGGAGACCTGCAACGCGCATGTCCAACACATGCTAGAAATATATAATTAGCAACAACTCATCTCCCCTACATTCACACCTAAATTTCATAGATGGAGACTCACGAAACGCGAGAGGACATAATCAGTGGCGTAGCCAGGAATCTTATGAAGGGGTTTCAAACTTTGAATAGTAAATTTTAAAAAAAAACGATGATTTATAGAGATTCTACTTTTCGTAATATTATGATATAATTTAGGTAAATGGGTCTCTTATTTATAGAGAAAGAAACTTTATTCCAAAAGGAAAATGTATTAAAATTTAAGAAAATCTTATTCCACAAAGGAAAAAGGTATTAAAATATAAGAAAATCTTATTCCACAAGGGAAAGGTATTAAAATTTAAGGATTTTTTTTCAATTAAAACCTTATTCCAAAAGGAAAATGTATTAAAATTTTAAGAAAAAGGTATTAAAATATAAGGAAATCTTATTCCACAAAGAAAATGTATTAAAATTTAAGAAAATAATCCAATTGTAATTGAAAAAAAAAATCTTTATTGGAGGTAAGATTCGAACTTGGGTCACTCAAGACAAGCACGACAATATTTACCACCAAGCTACTGAACATGTATGTTAAACTTACGCATGTTTATTTACTTAGAAACTTCAAGAAGCCAAAATAATAATAGAAAAATGAAAACGCTAATGCAGGGAATCGAACTGCGGCAACGAGTGGGCTTGTGACAGCTCTAGCCATCTGCACTACAGGTTACTTTGTTGTTTTAGGGTGTCCAAAATACCATATATACCAATATAAATCAAAACTTTACGTGTATATATCGTATAGTTTTTTGACGAAGGGTGACTCCGCCCCTGGACAAGGTGGCTCCGCCCCTGGACATAATCCCATGCCTTAACATTCATTGCACCTACAACATGCATATTCCTAGCAGTGAATAATTTGATAAACATGCCTCATATTACTTAGGCCAAAAATTCAACTTATTATAGAACCTAAAGGATACTCAGACTTCCCAAAAGATCAATGAAGCTTTCTTAAGCAAACTCAACGACATACCTTAAGAATGATGTTACGCATCAATCATCGAGAAATGTCAAGTCATACATACAATTAAGAACATATAATCAGAAGGTATAATCAATTCTCATTCACAACCAATAATCTCACCACTCATTATTGTTGTTGATCCTATATTATTCCTAAGATACTTAGAACAAAAACTTTGAAGAACTTGGTAAGAAACAACAAAGTTTAAAGAGTATTTTCAAAACTAGAAAATTAAAATGAGTAGAGAAACTAGAATCAGAAACATATTAGAAATAATATACAAAATATATTTCTCAAAAAGAAAATTGAGTCCACTAAATGCACAGTGTGTCTTTAAAAATATTATTCCCCTCAAGTACCTGAGTTTAATGGAATATTCCCTCCCAAGATAGAGCGATCATACTCACCTATATATCGGTATCTATACCCACTGTGTCATCGAACTACTCAACGGCAGTAAAGTACACTTAGAATACTAGATTTAGTAGTAGAAGAAGAAGTCCAAAAAATTGGTTGTTTTTAAAATGAGAGAAAATCCCTCTATTTATAGACAACAAAGGGTAGTGTGAACATGTGCTTATTGTGCCTTATTGGAAAGGTAACAACCTTTCATAAAATTCACAACTTTTCATAAAATTCACAACTCTTCATGAAAGTCACAACTTTTAATTGAAGTCACAACTCTTCATAAAAGTCGCAACTCTTTATTTTCCATTCACACCTTTTAAACCACAAAAATCCACCGCATGAATAGGGAATGACTCTAAGACAAAGAAAAAGACAATTGTGTATACTTTACAAGCAAGAACTAATTGCATCTGGATAAGTAGATTTCATGTTGAACTTTTCATAGTGAACATATGTCAGATATACTAGGTTAATCGGTAAATTTGATATCTTTGAACTTCGAACTTTGGTGTATACTAAGACAACCACATGTCACATAATCAATCATTTACCATCTATGGTTCTCATGGTTGTGTTTGTTTCAGCCACAAACACCTCTTGGTTTCATGAGTGCATAGCAATCTTTGAAGCGGCTTACAATTCACACTCACATAGGTGACTCCTAACTGTGTCATCATGTATATACACTATTTGATCAAATCTTCCAAATTTAAAAATCATTAAAAAACTATAAACTTTATTAGCTCATTAAAAATTAAGCCTTGATGTTTTATATTTTTTCCTGAACATTGTCTTCATCACGAGAATGGATTGAGTTATTTGACAATATCGAACCATCAGTCACAACTTTGTTTTTTCCTTGAACCTAGCTCTTTGGATATCCAGTCTACTGGGTAGATTTACCGCCATGATTACTTGTTCTAAGACTTAAACCCATAGCCTTACATGATCTTTCAACTGTCTCTCTAGCTAGGCCTTTTGTTAGTGGATCCGACACATTATCTCTAGACTCTACATAGTCAATTGTAATAATTCCACTAGAGAGTAGTTAACGCTATTATGTCTACGTTATCTGACGAGACATTTCGTTATACATCATGCTCCATGCCCTACCTATTTCATCTTGACTATCAAAGTGTATGCATACTGATGCCAAGGGTTTGGTCCAAAAAAGAATATCTATCTAGAAATTTCGAAGTCTTTCAACTTATTCACCAGCCTTATCTAGAGAAACAAGCTCAGAGATCATTGTAGAGCTAGCGATATATATCTGTTTGGAATATTTCAAAGAGATTTCTCCTCCACCAAGAGTAGATACATATTCACTCATGGATTTTACTTCATTTGACCCTGTTACTCAATTTGCATCATTATATCCTTTCAATACTGTTGGATATTTTTTATAATGCAAGGCATAGTTTTAAGTATAGTTTAAATACACTAAATTTTTTTTCTTTTTCATCCAATCAATTTGATTAGGATTACTCGTGAACTGACTCAGTTTACTAAGAACACATGCTATATCTGATTGCATACACTTCATGATATACATCATACTTTCCAATACTCTAGCATAATTCAATTGTGAGTCACTTTCTCCTTCATTCATTTGAAGTGCAAAAGTCACATTTATTGGAGTCTTGACAACATTGAAATTCAAATATTTAAACTAGTCAAGTGCCTTTTGAATGAAATGAGACTATGACAATGCTAAACATTGTGGAGTTCTAAGGATTCTCATACCTAAGATCGCATCAGCAAGTCCAAGATCTTTCATATGAAAGTTGCTTTCTAGCATATGTTTAGTAGCATTTATGCCATTAGTGTCTCTACTGATGATCAACATATATGTTATCAACATAATATAAACAATGACCTTGTGATTTGGTGTATCTTTAATGTAAACACATTTATCATTTCCATCATTCTTAAACCCATTTGCTAATATGGTTTGGTCAAATTTTAGCATGACATTGTTTGAGTGCTTGTTTTGTTGTTGGGTATAGCAAGAGTTAATGAGAAATGGAGGGAAGATGAAAAGAGGAATAGGAAAAGATTATCTTATGCTTTAAGAAAAGGCATTTCTCCCTCATTGGTGGCGGAAAGAAAAATAGAAGTGTTTAAATAGAGAAACACTTCTATAAGTTGTTAAAAGGGTTGGAAAGAAGGACCCCCCTTGTGCCATAGTCGCTCGGCTTCAGCGCCAACTTCGTCTTCGGCTTTGGAAAATGATCGATCGAGAGATTATTTTTTGGACAAAGTTTTATTTTAATTATTTAGTTATTTATTTATTTAATTAATCAAATTAAATTAAATGGCCAAAACGTTTCAATTATTTAGTTAATTAACCGAAACGTTCCAACTCGACTCAGATTCACGCAACCCGTTTTATTTAAAATACTTTCCCATTTTATCTGAATTTCGCGCCGTTAGAGATTACTGTTTTGAAAGGTTGCAACTTTCAGGAACAACCATGACTGTTTGAAAGGTTGCACACTTTTATGAATGGTCGTGTGGTTTCTGAAAGGTTGCAACCTTTCAAAACAGTTCCTCTTGGCTATAAATACCCATAATTCTTCAGAATTTTTACTTACGAAAATTTCTGATTTCTTCTTCTGCACAAATTTTCTTCTTATACTTTACTATCGTTGAGTGGCTCGCTGACACCAACGATTTGGGTATCAATACACTGGTAATTGAGATTATTCTATCCTAGGAGAACATATTCCAAATCAAACCTCGGATACTAGAGGGAAATAATTTCCTTAAGGGGACACTATGCATTCAGTGGGCTTAATCTCCTTTCCATTCTGTTTTCCAGATTCTAGTACATTTTTACAAATTTTATTTTGTGAATTAATTTATGCTCTTCACTGGTTCATTAAACTTTGGTAACTTCATGTTTCTGCAAAGTTTGTTATAACTACTGTTTTAAACACAGATCACATAACAATCTAAAGGAAATTATTTTTATTTTTTAATCTGTGTTTCTGGTGGAGACAAAAACCTTCGTGATTTTATACTACTATTAAGTTTGCAATTTAAGTATTTGTTTACTGAGCCATTTGTATCAATTTCCATTTATTACAGATTCAGAAATGGCAAATGATAATGTTACAGTAGTTGTTGCTGCACCAACCCAAACTAATGTACCACTAGCAGAGAAACCGAGAAAATTCATTGGTGTGAATTTCAAAGGATGGTAGCAACAACTATTTTTCTGGCTTACCACTCTTTGTCTGCAGAAATTTACCAATGGAGAAACTCCGGTGCCTGATGCTGATATGTCAGACAGAAAAATTCATGATTATTGAAGTATGGAAATAAGAAGACTTCCTATGTAAGGGTTACATTCTGAGTGCTTTAGAGGATGACTTATATAATGTCTATAGTGCAATGAAAACTTCGAAAGAATTATGGAATGCACTTGAGAAGAAATATAAGACAGAAGATGCATGCTTGAAAAAGTTTGTGGTCGCAAAGTTTTTAGACTATAAAATGTCAGATAGTAAAACTGTTGGATCACAAGTGCAGGAACTTCAACTTATTTTCCATGATCTAATTGCTGAGGACATGGTAGTTAATGAAGCGTTTCAAGTGGCTGCAAAGATCGAGAAGTTACCTCCTTCGTGGAATGACTTCAAGAATTATCTAAAGCACAAACATAAGGAAATGAAGCTTGAAGATCTTGTGATTCAGCTCAAGATTGAGGAAGTTAACAAGACCGCCGAAAAGAAGTCACGTAAGAGTTCGACAATAATTGGAGTTAATATTGTTGAAGAAGCTCCTACCAAAGGCAAGAAGAGAAAGAAGTCCAGTGGACAGAATTCAGAACAGGCCAAGAAGAAATTTAAGAGCAACTGTTACAACTATGGTAAGGCTAGTCACAAGTCTTCTAACTGTCGTGCTCCAAGAAAGGACAAAGACAAAGACAGGCAAAAGTCAAGCAACCATCATGGAAGAGATGGAAGATGCAGATAACCGTTGTGAAATGATCTCAGAGTAAAACTTAGTTGGAAATCCCAAGGAGTCGTTTCTCGACTCAGGTGCCACTCGAAATATTTGCTCTGTGAAAGAAGCCTTTGCAACCATCCTTTGTTCATGGGACACAACAACAGCAAGGATGGCAGGAACTGGGAAAGTAATGTTGAAAATGACATCCGACAAGGTGTTGATTTTGAACAACGTTCTGCACGTTCCTATTATTAGGAAGAATTTAGTTTCTGCTACACTGCTCGTTAAGAACGGGTTTAAGTGTGTCCTAGTTAGTGACAAAACTGTAATAAGTAAGAATGAGATGTTCTTAGGAAAGGGCTATCTCACTGAGGGCCTCTTCAAATTGAATGTAATGGTTGTTGACAGTATTATTAAGAATTCTGCTTCTGTTTACTTATTGGAGTCAAATGATTTATGGCATGCCCGTTTGGGACATGTAAATTACAAAGCCTTGTGAAAATTGATTACTTTAGAAGTATTGCCTGATTGCAAATGTGATTAATCGAAATGTAAAATTTGTGGGGAAAGTAAGTTTGCTAAACATCCTTATAAGTCTGTTGACAGGAATTCAAAACCTTTAAACTTAATTCTCACAGATATATGCGATATGAAGTCAATACCATCTCGTGGTGGGAAAAAGTATTTTATAACTTTTGTTGACGATTGCACTCAATTCTGTTATGTTTATTTACTTAATAGTAAGGATGAAGCAATTGATGCATTTAAGCAATACAAAACTGAAGTGGAAAATCAATTGAATCTAAAGATAAAAATAATTCGAATTGATAGGGGTGGAGAATATGAATCTCCTTTTGTAGAGATATGTTGGACTATGGAATTATTCATCAAACTACTGCACCCTATACACCACAGTCAAATGGTTTGGTGTAACGGAAGAACAAAACATTAAAGAAAATGATGAATGCCTTGATAATCAGTTCTGATTCACTGCGAAACCTGTGGGGGCAAGCCATTCTTACGGCTAACAAGATACTCAATAGGGTACCCGTAGCAAAACGCAATCGATTCCATATGAGTTATGGAAAGGAAGGAAACCCAACTTGAAATATTTCAAAGTGTAGGGGTATCTAGCCAAGGAAGAGGTTCCTTTACCCAAGAGGGTGAAAATTGGACCCAAAATAGTGGATTGTGTATTTATTGGATATGTTGTAAACAAAAAGGCCTGTCGGCTTTTGGTTCACAAATCTGATAATCCTGAAATTCATATGAATATGGTAATTGAGTCAGATAACCCTGAGTTCTTTGAACACATTTATCCATATAAAATTGAATGTGAGTCGACAAGTGAAAGACCTAAACGACCACGGGAAGAATCAACGAAAAATACACTACCTAATGAGGATCCTAGGCGTAGTAATCGCTAACAGAAATCCACTTCTTTCGGACCAGATTTTGTGGAATTCTTGCTTGAAAATGAGCCTCAAACACTTATAGCATCTATGTCTTCGTCTGAGTCAATTTATTGGAAAGAAGCAGTCAATAGTGAGATCGAATCAATTTTAAGTAACCATACTTGGGAATTGGTTGATCTTCCTCCAGGAAATTAACCTTTAGGATCAAAGTGGATCCTTAAAAGGAAAATTGAAGCCAATGGAACTATTGACAAATATAAGGCTAGACTTGTAGTAAAAGGATACAGATAAAAGGAAGGTCTGGACTACTTTGATACATACTCTCCATTAACAAGGATAACATCAATTAGGATGTTAATAACACTAGCAGCAGTGCATGATCTTAAAATTCACCAAATGGATGTAAAGAAAGTCTTCTTAAATGGAGGGTTGGAGGAAGAAATTTACATGGAAAAACCCGAAGGGTTTGTAGTTCCTGGTAAAGAAGAGAAAGTGTGCAGACTTGTGAAGTCGCTTTATGGGCTCAAGCAAGCACCTAAACAATGACATGCTAAATTTGACCAAACTATGTTGACAAATGGATTCAAGATTAATGAATGTGATAAGTGTTTTTACATTAAAAACGTTTCGAATCATGAATTGATTGTTTGTCTATATGATGATGACATTTAATAATGAGTAAAGATATTGACGATATAAATGCTACAAAGCGCATGTTGTCCAACAAGTTCGATATGAAGGACTTAGGAGCTGCTGATTTGATCATAGGGATTAGAATTCTCAAAATTCCTCAAGGACTAGCATTATCTCAATCTCATTATATTAAAAGAGTATTGGATAAGTTCAAGTACTTGAATTTCAATGTTGTCAAAACTCCAATTGATTTAAGGTTTACATTTCAAAAGAATGAAGGTGAAAGTGACTCTCAATTGGAATATGCTAGAGTGTTGGGAAGTTTGATGTATATTATGAATTGTATGCGACTAGATATAACATATGCTATTAGCAAACTGAGTCAGTTCACTAGTAATCCTAATCAAACTCACTGGATGGAAATGAAACGAGTGTTGGGGTATCTGAAACATACGCAACACTATGCTTTGCATTATAATAAATATCCTACCGTGATTGAAGGATATAGTGATGCAAATTGGATCACCGGGTCAAATGAAGTAAAATAAACAAGTTGTTATGTGTTTACACTTGGTGGAGGAGTAGTAGTCTCTTGGAATCGTCCAAACATACATGTATCGCTCGCTCTACAATGGAATATGAATTTATTACTTTAGATAAGGCCGATGAAGAAGCTGAATGGCTCTGGAATTTGTTAGAGGATATTCCATTTTGGCCCAAACTTGTGGGACCTATTTGCATACATTGTGATAGTCAAACAACAATAGGTAGGGCAGGGACCGTCATGTACAACAGGAAGTCTCGTCATATACGACGGAGACATAACACCGTAAGACAACTACTCTCTAGTGGAATTATTACAATTGACTATGTCAAGTCAAGCGATAATGTGTCAGATCCACTAACGAAAGGTCTAGTAAGAGAGGTAGTTGAAATATGATCTAAGGGAATGGGTTTACGGCTTAGGACAAGTCATCATTACAGTAACTCTATCTAGCAGACTGGAGATCCCAAGAGCTAGATTAAAGGAGAAAAACAAAGTTGTGACTGATGGTTCGACATTGTCAATCAACTCAATCCATTCTCATGATGAAGACAATGTTCAGGAACAAGGTGAAAACATTGAGGCTTGTTAATGAAGTTAATAAAACTTAAGGTTTTTAATGATTTGCTAAGTTTGGCATATTTGACCAAATAGTGTATCTACGAGATGACACGATTAGAAATCACCTATGTGAGTGTGAAGTGTAAGCCGGTTCAAAGAGAATTTTTTGTCAAAAACCTATTCTCTATACACTCAAGAAACAAGGAGGTGTTCATGGCTGAAATGAACACAACCGTCAGAACAATAAACGATAAAGGGTTAATTGTGTGACATATGGTTGTCTAGGTATACACCAAATGTCGACGGTTCAAATATATCGCATCTACCGATTGACCGAGTATATCCGACATATGTTCACTACGGAAAGTCCAAGGGAAAACCTACTTATCCAGATGCAATTGATCCTTGCTTGTAAGGTACACACTTGTCCGTGCATTCCTTTATGTTATGACCATTCCCCATTAATGTGGGGGATTGTTGGGTATAACAAGAGTTAATGGGAAATAGAGGGAAGATGAAAAGTGGAATTGGAAAAGATTCTCTTATGTTTTAAGAAAAGGCAGTTCTCCCTCATTGGTGGTGGAAAGAAAAATAGAAGTGTTTAAATAGAGAAACACTTCTATTAGTTGTTAAAAGGGTTGGAAAGAGGGACCCCCCTCACGCCATCGTCATCATCGCTCGCTCGACTTGACTTCGGCTACGGCTTTGGCTTTTGAAAATGATCGATTGAGAGATTATTTTTTGGACAAAATTTTGTTTTAATTATTTATTTAATTAATTAAATTAAATTAAATGACCAAAATGTTTCAATTGTTTAGTTAATTAACCAAAACGTTTCAAATTGACTCGGATCTGTGCGACCCATTTTATTTAGAATACTTTCCCATTTTATTTGGATTTTCTGCCGTTGGAGATGACTGTTCTGAAAGGTTGCAACTTTCAGGAACAACCATGACCGTTTGAAAGGTTGCAAACTTTCATGAATGATCGTGTGGATCTGATAGGTTACAACCTTTCAGAATCAGTTCCTCTTGGCAATAAATATCTGTAATTCTTCAGACTTTGTACTTACAAAAATTTCTGATTTCTTCTTCTTCTTCTGCACAAATTTTCTTCGTGTACTTTACTGCCACTAAGTGGCTAGCTGACACCAGCATTTTGGGTATCAATACATTGGTGATTGAGATCAGTCTATCTTGGGAGGACATATTTCAAATCAAACCTCGGATATTAGAGGGGAATAATTTCCTTAAGGGGACACTGTGCATTTACTGGGCTTGATCTTCTTTCCATTTTGTTTTTCCAGATTCTGGTACGTTTTTACAGATTTTATTTTGTGAATTAATTTTTGTTCTTCTGTTGTTCATTAAACTTTGGTAACTTCATGTTTCTGCAAAGTTTGTTGTAATCAGTAGTACTGTTTTAAACACAGATTGCATAACATTTGTTCTATAAAATGACTTAACAAGTTCGCAATTTTTTTTTTATCAGGAACCACAAAAACCTCGGGTTGTTCCATTTAAATTTGTCTTCTTTAAATTCTCCATTTAAGAAAGTTGTTTTCCTATTTATTTGATGAATTTGAAGGTCATAAACTGCAATGAGGAATATCAATCAGTTTCCAAGTATGATTGTTCAAGATTTAATCAATCTTAATATTGACCACTTCTTTTCAAAATGATGAATTCGCAGAAGACATAGCTTCTTTAAATATATGAGACTTATTTTTAAGAAGAAATGTTACAAAATCATATATGAAGGAAGTACATGTCCTTTGACATTAACTACATCTCTAAATCTATTTATTAAATACATTTTCCTTTGGTTCTTTCCGAGGTATTTTAAACCCTTCACTAGACAATTCAAGTCTAGTTTTATAGTCCACATTCTAAGGTTCTATTTTGATCCCTTTTGGAATATGAAATTGGACTTTTGCTAGGCACCCCCACACTATGAAGTATTTTAAGTTGGATTTCCTTCCTTTCCATTTCTTATATGGAATAGACCGTGTCTTGAACAAACAAAATTCTTTGTTGCTTCCTTTCTAACAGACAAGTTTTGGTTATTTCCTTTTGCTGTAAGGATATCTTTCCCACACAAGTTTTGTGGTAAACCTGAACTTATAAGTAAAACACTCAATATTTCCTCTTAGTTCGGTTTTTCATTTCTGCAATTCCATTAGATTTAGGTGAGTTTGGGCAGTAGTTTGATGTATAATTTTATTTTCCAAACATATTTATACAAAAGGATATTCATACTCTCCATCCATATCACTTCTTATCCTCTTTTTTTCAATTGATTTTCAACTTCCGATTTATATCGCCTAAATGTTTATATTGATTCATCCTTACCATTCAGTAAATAGACATAATAGTATTTAGTGTAATTATTTAGTAAAAGTTATGAAATATTTTTTCCCACCACAAAATGGTGTGGACTTCATATCACAAATGTCAATGTGAATAAACTCTAAGTGAGTATGATTCCTTTCAACAAACTTATAAGAATGCTTAACATGATCAGTTTTCACAAGGTTTTGTAATTGACATGTCCTAAGAGTTCATATGAAGAATAGTTTGACTTAAGCAAGTAAGAAAAATAGAAATATTGAGTTTGAAAAGACCCTCCGTAAGTGTAACACCTCGTAACTCTACTCTTAGAATCTGAATCATTCGTCGTAAGTATATAAAATTTAAACGGGTGATGTCCTACTTCTTTTTATGTATTGTTAGGTTCTTTAACAAATTTAGAAAAGGTATCAGAAGTGATTTCGGGTCATAAGGGACCTGTAACACCAATCCAAATTCAAAGCATTTCTATCGGCTAAGTTTTCTCATGAGTCCATATAAGGTTCAATTTTAAACAACCATATCTCTTAGAATATTAAGAGTTAGGTGACCCATAAACTATCAAATTAAAGATAAATTGATTCTCTTTTCAACGCCACCAAGTTTGCATTAATCCAAGTTTAAAGTAAAAAATTATGACTGATTTACTAGAAATGCTCTAACATGGCAAAAGTTCTGCGATGGCTTTGTGATACGGAGTGAATACGAACCTCATTGTCCGATGGAAAAAATTCCGACATCCAACTCTTATTATTTACTTTCTAAAGGGTATTTTTTTCCCTAAAACCATTAGGGAGTCATCTAAATAACTCTAGACGTGTAGAAAATTAGTTTTTCATAATTAAATACTCCTGTTCACTGCTAAAATTCTACGCTCAAGAACTTTATGAAACATCAAGGCTAGGGTTCATCTTTCAAGATTCTCCATCAAACTTCCCTACTAAGGTATGTAAGGCTTCAATTAGAGTATTCCTTCTCTCTCATGCCTAAAGCATTTTGATTCTCAAGAATTTGACAAGATTGTTAGAAGCAAAACTTGGGCTTTTTATGAAATTATGATTTTCTTCATAAACTCTTATTTTCATTGTCTCACTTTGATTTTGAAATCTTATGGTACCGATTTAGCATGATTTTTATGGTCATTTAAACTCTTATGGATTTTAAACATGAAAATAAGTATGATATGAATTGCAACCTAAATACATGTTATTTTAAGATATGAATTTTGAGCTTAAGATGATAAGTGATTTTCATACCTATGAGAAGTCACATAACTATGCGCCAATGTAGAATTATGTTTCACCACTTTGTCGGTTGACCTTTTGGCCCTAAGAGGCTCAGATTAGTTGATTCACATTGATATGATATGGTCTTATACTCTTTCAAGGTATAGGACAACCCTCCCAACTAGGTTAGCTATTGGACATCATGAGCTCACATTGTGTATGTCAGTTATAAGAAACTCCTCAATTATCTAAATATCATAATATGATTTTATGTCTATGGTTCATTTTAAGTATGCTATTTTATGTATATGATTATGCAAGACTACTGAGAAGGACTCAACTATATGTATATGTACGTTTGAAAATAGATTTTTATGATACTTGATCATGGACTCCAATTTTTTTCTCTTCAACCCTTTTACTATTCTGATCTTGGAAATATTTTTTTCACTGTATTTCTCATGATTCTTTAAATGATTATTATATTGTCCCCCCTTACTTACTTAGTACATTATACTTACTGACGCATACATTTCTCTGCGCTGCATCATTTTATGATGTAGATTTCGATATTCATACTCAGATTTGTGGATAGTGATCTCGGAACACTCACAAATAGCTTTTAATGAGGCCTCCTCATTTGGAGACTTAGTTGTTTTAGACTGTCAACTCTTTTCATTATGTTGTCTTTGTTTTGAGGTAGCTGGGGGCCATATCTTGTCAAACTTATATTTTCATTCTAAAGTAGTAGATGCTTTATTTAGACATTAGTAATGTAGTCTCATGGAGTGTATTGAATTCTTTATTAAGCATATGTTTCAGCTTCCGTAATAGTTCATATCATATGCTTTAAGTCAAGGGTTAGCCCGAGATCACTTATTGACCTAGGTACCGTGTCTTAACTGGGGTATAGACTCAGATCGAGATAGTGAGGTAAATTTTTTCTCACAGATACAGAAATTGCTTAGAGTCAGCACCTCGCCAGATGTCCTTAAAGAAGAACCTTTTCATAATCTTCAATTTGGTTATTGCATAGTTACCCATGAACATATATTCATTGGGTCCAAAAAGAGCATACAACCCAAATTCTTCTTTAATAACACAAACATGACATATCACTTTTCACCAATTTTCATGTCTATACAAATAATTATATTTTAATAGACATACCTTTTCATGAAAAAGTACAACATTTTAAGTGACACTCTTTCATAGAAGAATACAACTATTTCGAACAAGTATATATATATATATATGTGTGTGTGTGTATTAAATTTGGTAGTTTCATACTAGTTATACCATAAACTAGTAAAAGAGAAACTCAATGACCGCAAACTCAAATATACTCCATTTTTTGTGGGTCTAACATAATACAAGAATGTCATTAAATTTCATACCCAATGCTCCGAATTTAAAATAGACACTAAGTCTAATTTCAAGTATTTGAAAGTAATTTTCACATATATCTTTTTATGTTTTAAAATTTATACTATCAAAATGTCTTTGACAACATGAAACCTCTTTTGGGAATAATATTCTACAAAAAAATTGTAGTACTTCAATTTCCTTTGACCATCTTTACAAAATGTCAAAGTTCATTCCACAGAGACTCTTAATGCAGGCACACAATCACTGACTTTATGTCACGAGTCTTCTTTTTCTGTCACAATTCGAAAGACTACTTAGTATTTACAATATTAAAAATAAAGACTATAACATTGTACAACTTGTTTCTACTTAACGATTAAATTTTTATATTCTTCAAATTATCAACTGAATGAACTTTGAATACTGATGAAATTTTTATGACTTCAAATCAATTTCAAATTCAGACAGAGCAAAAAATCAAGAGGTTTTAATCTCCAAAAACAAAAAGTACAACACTATTTCTCGTGTTAAAAAACCTTAATATTTCTAACGAAGTTTTTATATATTCTTCAAACCAAATGCACGGTCTAATTTTTCCGGCAAAGTTTTCATATTCTTCAAATCGAAGGAGTATAAAATCAAGAGATTTAAGTCCCCCAAAAACAGAATTAGAAAATCACAAATATATGCTTTTCTTTTCAAATAGCTTTTCAACTAAAACATTTTGTATCACTAAATATTTCAATAGTTTGACATAATATCTTATTAAACTAAAATATGTATATCTCATTCTGCAAACTAAATTTTTTTAAAAGCAACACTATTTGCCAAGAAAATTCATTAAAATATCTATGGTTTGCAGATCTTTTTCCAAAGACACACATGATAAATGTTGAAATAACTAACTTTTACAAACAAGTTTCCTCCTTAGATAAATAATAAGAAGGTTACCTGGTGTAATCTTCAACTGGAATACCACCCATTCTTCTCGTACATTATCACTTCAGCCTAGCTAAACATGACAACAAATTTTGGACAAGTAGTTCAATAATATGCTGCCCTATTTCCCTCAATTAGTAGTATACAAAATATACCAACAGTATAATAATTTTCTTAAAATTGTTGTTGATCTTGTGTTCGTAAGATACTTAGAACAAAAACTTTGAAGAACTTGGTAAAAAACAACAAAATTTAAAGAGTATTTTAACAACTATAAAATTAAAATCAGTAGAGAAAATAGAATCAAAAACATGTTAGAAATAATATACAAAAACTTTTTCTCAATAAGAAAATCTAGCCCACTAAATGCACAGTTTGTCCTTAAGGAAATTCCCCCCCCCCCCCCTCAAGTACTCGAGGTTAATGGAATATATCCTCTCAAGATAGAATGATCTTACTCACTGGTATATCGGTACCTATACCTTTGGTGTCAGTGAACTACTCAACAGTAGTAAAGTACACTTGGAATACTAGTACTAGATTTAGTAGTAGAAGAAGAAGTCCAGAAAATTGGTTGTTTTTAAAATGAGGGGAAATCCCTCTTTTTATAGACAAAAAAGATAGTGTGAACACGTGCTTATTGTGCTTTTTCATAAATGTCACAACGTTTTATATAAATTACAACTTCTCATAAAGTCACAACTCTTTATAAAAGTCGCAATTTTTCATTAAAGCCACAACTTTTCATAAAAGTCACAACTCATCATTTTCCATTCACACATTTTAAAACCCAACAATTATAAGATATGAACTTCAGTCACAAAGCACAATGGAATGAAATTGATAGTCAGATCAACAAGAATATCTAGAAATCAATGTAATGATGAATTTTTCCTAAGGAATGACTTCACCCAATCCATAATACGACCAATCCATTCAATACGTAAGAATGAGCTACTTAGACTACACCCCAATCAAAATTTCAAGACATTACAATGAGGTAATCTACCATGAATACACATACATAAAGAGTATTCACCCATTTACTCCGAATTTGGGGAATAAATGCACCCCCTAATTTCAAGTCGAACTCATATTCACACAATAGAGGAACATACCATAAGTTATAGTGAGTGAATGAATAAGAGAATATTTGAACTTTGCAAAGTTCAACAATGGTGGTTCCTCAATTGTTCTGAATACACAGTGAATGGGATTTTATAATGCCCACCTTAATTACTTCAAATTCAAAGGACACCATAGAAGAATTAAATTCCTCCATTTCAATTTGTTGTCCTATTTTCCTATATTTTGAAAATAATGGTTTTTTAACAATTTTTTAATTTCATCTTTTTACATGATATGTTTAAAATCGCAAGATTAAATGATATTTTTGGTACATTTGACATATTTTTTATTTAAGACCACAACATTTAATTTTTTTTTATTTTCTTATATTCTCTGTCAAGTCAAAACTAGAATTAAATAAAACTGAATGGAAAAGAAAAATGGTGATTCTATTTGTAAAAATATGTGTTGAAGAGACGAGGAATTCAAAGGAGATAGGAATTAAGTTTGATTTTACCAAGATGAAACAAAAACAAAGGAAACAAAAGAACAAAAAAGCTATAAATGTTATAAATACAATCAATGTCAATATTTTATAGAAAATCTAGGAACCCTAACTATGGGACCAAGTCAATTTTCCCATATAAATGGAGGGGTTATATTCATTGTAAAAGTATCTCTTTAAGGGAAATAAGAAGAAGAATACACATATCTAATCATATAAATCCGCATAAAAAGATAAGTTTCATGATTTTTTTCTCCAAGCACATTATTTTGCAAACAAAGGAAACCAAAGTATAAAACA
>JAJOOF010010645.1:0-37042 GCA_029582545.1 Solanum lignicaule | reverse complement strand
TGACCCTCCAAATCGCATTTTTTGCGATTTTCGAATTTTGATACGGTTGCTCTAAAATTCGGGTTAGACCCATTTCCCACTCAATTTGACCCCATGAATAAGAATATGAAGTCGAATTTCCGAAATCATACACAAATTTTGAGATATATGGAAATTACAATTATAGGTGTTTTCGAAGCACATTTTCAGGCATTTTTGGGGTCGTTTCATGTACTTTCCTCTTAACTTTACTTTAATTTGAAATGTAAATTAAGAGATGTGATTAGGATATTCATGATCGATCAAAGATTAGTGAAAATTTTAAGAGTGAATATCTACATAGGTACGATTCAAAGGAATACACACGGAAAGAAGAACAGAAGGGTAAGAGACCTGGCAACCCTGGCACACTGAGTGGCGCCAACACCCAAAATACTAGCAGTGGTTGGGGCGCACTGAGTGGCACGGAGCACCAGGCCCCAAACTACTAACTAGTAGTTTGGGCGCTATGGTTGGCGCTGCGCCCCATGCACCTACCCAAAACCCGACAAATTTTATAGCTCAAATTCAAGTTCTAACTCATCTAAAATGGAATGATTTCGTCCCAACTGTCATTGATTCAAAATCCCAACACAATTTAGATGAAATCCACACAAAATCCTCCAAGATACAACACTCATTCGCAATACCCTCACCTCAAGAACTCAAAAACCTCCATTGTTAATGAATGGAATTAAAACTCAAAAACTTCTCAAGAATCTCTATATAAACAATCTCATGGACGAATTCGTGAATGAAATTACATGATTGGCGTGAGGTTGAACACGACCAACACTATGAGAAGCTTACATACGAAAGAAGGCTTGAAACCCTTCTCTTGAACTTGCTCTCAAATCCCTAAACGTTTTTGAAAAGAATGTCTAAAATATCTTAGAGTCTGATTAGACCCTTAAATTGGGTGTGAAAAACGTTTAAGGCTTAAAGGGGTGAGGAAAATACCAAAACACCCCTTCCATTAAACGGATGAAAAGTCTTAGCTAGAGACGCTTCACTCAAACAGTCATAACTTTTTACTTGGAGCTCGCAATTTAGCAATCTTAGCGGTGTGGCAAAGAGGACTCAAAGACCTTCGATTTGATAACTCATAGGCCACCTAACTCTTTTCTTGCTAAAAGATATGGTTGTTTGAAGTTGACCCAAAACTAAAAACTGATCGGAGTCTGAGCTGTTACATTATGTCTCACGAGGCATAAATGTAATTGTTAAAGAGAAAAAAATCATTGACTAGTCAATTATAATGATAAAACATGCAATTTTATATAATTGGTTCATTAGTATCAGAAAGAAGACAAATAGTGTCAATATCCAAATATTTATATGTGAAAATATTCATAGGTATTTTTAACCAATCAATTCCCAAAAAGGTTGCATCATCATATAAAAGAGAAGGCACCTCATTTGTGTTCACAATAAATAAAAGACTATGAGCGGCAACAAGTTCTCAGTTGTCACCGGGATTATTCATAAATTTCCTCGTGTTTTAAAGAAAATCTTTTGGCATGATTGCATAAAGCGCTACTACTTCAATTTTGGCGAGGTAAAATCGATAAAAAAATTTGTATCCATTAGTATCATTTAAATAATCATTGCCTATTTTATTTAAATAATTGGTTCCTATATCATTAAAATAAATGTTGCATATTTCATTGTACTTTTGGAGGGTTACAATTTTTGTTTATCTAATCAAATTGAAAAAAACACATCTGTTAATATTAGAGGAGTAATTTGTGTTTGACCAAGGTTCTAAAAGTGTTGATGGAAGAGGTCATCTCTTTGAGCTATTGAAAAACAAAATTATCAAAATAAAAAAGAAACAAAACATGACCGATAATAGAATATTTAGAATTTGAGAAGATAGGAAAGTTGACATGTCGTAATGTTGGCGCCTCCCGAAAAATGGCTAAGGAAGTGATATGAACTCCTTATAGACAAGCTCATACTACAAAAGAAAAAAAATACTGATATTGGAGAAGATTTGTGAGTGACTACTAATAGCATCAGGGGTGTATGTTTGATATTCGGGTAATGAAGTTGTCTTAAATCTCAGATAATGAGGTTGTCTTAAATCATGTGTATTAAAGAAGATAAGCAGAATTGAGTTAAAAATATGGGTGAAAGAAGTGGGTTAGATTTCTAAATCTCACACAATGACATAAAGAAACTAATTTATTGTTATCTTTATATCGTTATGTGAGATTTAAAAAATCTCACCCACTTCTTTCACCATCTTTTTAACTCCTATTTTGGTTATCTTCTTCAATACACAAGATTTAAAACAATCTCATTACCCAAGATTTAAGACAACCACATTACCTCAATATCAAACTCACATTTGATATTAATATTAGTATCACTCACAGTTATGCTAGAATATCAATACTAGTTGTTCTTTCGACGAACGAGCTTGGTTATAAGAAATTCAAATCACTCTCTTAATCATTTTCTCTGAGGCACCACATTGCGGTTGTTCAACTTCCCTATCTTCTCAAGGTTAGAAAATTCTATTATCTATGTTGTTTCATTCCGTTTAGATTATTTCTCGATTTTTATTTTGACAGTTTTGTTTTTCAAAAGTTGAAAAGTTAGTCTCTCCCTGGTAATACTTTTGGAATCTTGGCCAATCACAACTTACTCTTCTAATATTGGTAAATATGTTTTTTTTTCAAGTTAGACAAATAAAAATTGTTACTCTCCAAAAGTACAATAACATAGGCAATGTAAATTAAGAGATGTGATTAGGATGTGCATGATTTCTCAAGGATTAATGAATATTTTAATAGTGAATATCAAGAAGAGAACATAGGTACGATTCGAGGGAACACACACGAAAAGAAGGATAAAACGGTAAGGGACCTGACGACCCTGGCACACTGAGTGGTGCAGGGTGCCAGCCCCCAAACTACTGTCAATATTTGGGGTTGACTGAGTGGTGCGGAGCACCAAACCCCAAACTACTGACCAGTAGTTTGGGAGCTATGGCTGGCGCGACACCCCATGCCCTGTCTAGAAACCCGACGAATTTTACTGCTCAAATTCAAGTTCTAAGTCATATAAAATCGAATGATTTCCTCCCAACTCTCTTTGATTCAAAGACCCAACACAATTTCGATGAAATCCACACAAAATCCACCAAGACATAACACTCATTTGCAAAACCCTCACCTCAAGAACTCAAAAACCTCCATTGTTAATGAACGGGGTTAAAACACAAGAACTTCTAAAGAATCTCTATATAAACAATCTCATGGATGAATTAGTGAATGAAATTACATGATTGGAGTGAGGGTGAACAAACCCAACACTATGAGAAGCTTACTTACTTCGAAAGAACACTTGTTCTCGGTGAAATCATCTGTTCTTGAAAGAACGCTTGAAACCCTTCTCTTTTCTTCTCTTGAACTTGCTCTCAAATCCCTAAACGTTTTCAGAAAGAATGTCTAAATTATCGTAGAGTCTGATTAGACCCTTAAATTGGGTGTGAAAAACGTTTTAGGCTTAGTGGGGTAAGGAAACGACCAAAATATTCCTTTCCTTAAACGGATGAAAAGTCTTAGCTAGTGAAGATTCACTCAAACAATCATAACTCTTTACTTGGATCTCGCAATTTAGCAAACTTGGCGGTGTTGGAAAGAGGACTCAAAGACCTTCGGTTTGATATACCTCATAGGCCACCTAACTCTTTTCGTTGTAAAATATATGGTTGTTTGAAGTTGACCCAAAACTAAAAACTGATCGGAGTCTGAGCTGTTACATTATGTCTCACGAGGCATAAATGTAATTGTTAAAGAGAAAAAAAATCATTGACTAGTCAATTATAATGACAAAACATGCAATTTTATATAAGTGGTTCATTAGTATCAGAAAGAAGAAAAATAGTATCAATATCCAAATATTTATATGTGAAAATATTTACAGGTATTTTTAACCAATCAATTCCCAAAAAGGTTGCAACATCATATAAAAGAGAAGGCACCTCATTTGTGTTCACAATAAATAAAAGACTATGAGCGGCAACAAGTTCTCAGTTGTCACCGGGATTATTCATAAATTTCCTCGTGTTTTAAAGAAAATCTTTTGGCATGATTGCATATAGCGTTACTACTTCAATTTTGGCGAGGCAAAATCGATAATTTTTTTTTTATATCCATTAGTATCATTTAAATAATCATTGCCTATTTTATTTAAATAATTGGTTCCTATATCATTAAAATAAATGTTGCATATTTCATTGTACTTTGGAGGGTAACAATTTTTGTTTATCTAATCAAATTGAAAAAAACACATCTACTAATATTAGAGTAATAATTTGTGTTTGACCAAGGTTCTAAAAGTGTTGATGGAAGAGGTCATCTCTTTGAGCTATTGAAAAACAAAATTATCAAAATAAAAAAGAAACAAAACATGACCGATAATATAATTTTTAGAATTTGAGAAGATAGGAAAGTTGACATGTCGTAATGTTGGCGCCTCTTGAAAAATGGCTAAGGAAGTGATATAAACTCCATATAGACAAGCTCATACCACAAAAGAAAAATAATAATACTGATATTGGAGAAGATTTGTGAGTGACTACTAATAACGTCAGGGGTATGTGTTTGATATTCAGGTAATGAAGTTATCTTAAATCTGAAATAATGAGGTTGTCTTAAATCATGTGTATTAAAGAAGACAAGCAAAATATGAGTTAAAATTATGGTGAAAGAAGTGGGTTAGATTTCTAAATCTCACACAATGACATAAAGAAACTAATTTATTGTTATCTTTATATCATTATGTGAGATTTAAAAAATCTCACCCACTTCTTTCACCATCTTTTTAACTCCTACTTTGGTTATCTTCTTCAATACACAAGATTTAAGACAATCTCATTCCCCAAGATTTAAGACAACCACATTACCTCAATATCAAACTCACATTTGATGCTAATATTAGTATCACTCACAGTTTTGCTAGAATATCAATATTAGTTGTTCTTCCGACGAACGAGCTTGGTTATAAGAAATTCAAATCGTTCTCTTAATCATTTTCTCTGAGGCACCACATTGTGGTTGTTCAACTTCCCTATCTTCTCAAGGTTAGAAAATCCTATTATCTACGTTGTTTCATTCCGTTTAGATTATTTCCCAATTTTTATTTTGACAGTTTTATTTTTCAAAAGTTGGAAAGTTAGTCTCTCCCCGGTAATACTTTTGGAAACTTGGCCAATCACAACTTACTCCTCTAATATTGGTAAATATGTTTTTTTCAAGTTAGACAAATAAAAATTGTTACTCTCCAAAAGTACAATAACATAGGCAATGATTAATTAAATGATATTTTGACAAATCCATCAGATTTTGCTGATTTTACCAACCCAAGTTAAAGCAGTAGCGCTTTATGCAACCATGCTGAAAAATTTCGTTGAAATCACGAGGAAGCTCATGAATAAGCTGGAGACGAAAATAATTTTTTCACAGTCCGTAGTCTTTTAATTATTGTGAACACAAATGAGATGTTAGCACTTTTGTATGAAGATGCAACTTTTTCAGAGATTTAATGGCTACAAATACCTACAAAAAGTTTCACATAATAATATTAGAATATTGAAACTATTTATTTTCTTTTGGATACTAATGAGGCAATTACATAAAATAGCATGTTTTGCCATTTGAATGAGTTGTTCTTGAATTCTTTTTAACAATAAATTTTATGCCTCATGAGACATAAGTTCTTCAAAACATGAACAATCCAAATGAAAGAGATTAGGACGGAAAAAGTAATTGGTTTTGAAATATATGGGTTGAGTGACGATATTCTGTTAGACATTTATTACTAATATTATTCTATAAAATAGTATATTAACTTACTAGGCATACATGTGCAACAACCGAAGAACTACTTATACTAAAACCATCCTGAGCAAACCAATTAAAAAAAGACATTTTTCCTATAATAAATAGAGAACAATCACGACTATAGATATCTATCAATTTAAGAAACTATTTTACCGTTAGCTTTATATCATAGTATGAGATTTAAAATATCTCACATGCTTTTTTTGTCACTACCCAATTTAGGATGATGAGCGGCGCTAAGTGAGAGAATTCCAAAACAAGTCTTACCAAAATTCTACAGAAAATCGGGCAGAGTTTCCTATATTTTTGGGCTTATCCTAATTTTTCTTGTCTCAGAAATCAACAACACAATTAATAACAATTCTAAAACCAGACATAATACCCATCGATAATTTAATCGTCAACACAAAAATACCAAATTATCTCCAATAATAAAAAGAAGTTCAAGGAAGTCCCATGATTACAAAACGAAGGGACAATAATGACTCTAATAAAGGAAAGGACAAATGGAGCTATTCTAAGATTTTTGAAATAAAAGAAATCATAGCAATTCTTTAAATATCTTGCTAAGCGAAGTTACCCGACTCACTAAATTATACTAATTAACACTCTCTAGTTAATGAAATCCTTGTCAATATCAGTTGAGTTCTCTGGAAAAACATTTAGGAAGGAGTGAGACGCTAGCTCAGTGAGTAATAACACTTAACCACAACCCTTTTAATCAGGAACAAGTAAAAAACAAGCTAGTTAGATAATTAGAATCATGTAATAAAAGTCTTTTTAAAGGAAACAATAACCATATTCAAACTTATGTGTCTCATATAAGCAAAATCAATGTAAAAACCTAGATCAACCTAAATGTCGAACCGATTAAATTTATATCATAGATCAACCTTTTTATAATAGTGCACCCATCATCTCAAAATCTTAGATACGCCTATGTTTGTTCAATCAATATTTTACTTTACATACAATAATCATATAAAATCAATGCATCGAAAAAATAAATAAAAACTCGATTGTTTGTAGATATTGACAAATGTTGGGATTGTTCATGGTAGAATCCCTAGGTTAAACAAATAACATTCAATTCACTTATCAAAAAATAAAATCTTGAACATCCTTGATAAAATTTCTGGCTCTGCCACTGAATAGTCACTCGAATTTTAAGAATTTAGTAAATTCATCTATCTCTTTAACCCTTATTTTCTTTAACTTACAATTCCAAATCTATAGTGATGAAATATACAAATATAAATATCTAAGTTAAGTTTAGAAAAGTTACCTTCCACTTCTATTTCTCCTATTAAAATATCTTCCAACACCTTTAGCTTCACTCGAATGAATGGCAGATCCACGATTTTCGTTCTCCTTCTCGCTTTTGACAAATAGCTGCAGCAGCTTCCTTCAACAAAGACTACAAATAGGGTTAGGGCTTTCCCCTTTCTTTTTGTTTGCTGCTAGGTTGCAGCCTTTTCTTTTCATTTTATTTGTTTTTATTTTCAAAAATACTTTTTGGTCAATAAAATAATTTGTATCCTATTTCTTTTTAATACTAAAATGGCATATATGTCCTTGCTTCAGAATATAATATTACATTCTTTGACCTTCCTTTCACTCCTTTTATTCTTATCTTCTTCAATACACAATATTTAAGATAACCTTATTATCCAATCTCATTACTTTTTTTTTCATTTTTACATTGATGCAATATCTGAATTATTAGAGAAGTAATTAAAGTAAAATTAAAGAAGGGGAGCGTAATAATATCATAAACTACATGAAGTATAAGCTTTATGAATCCAAAAAGAAGTGTTTGAAATAATTCATATTTTCTATTGTTCTCTTTAAAATATTTTACATATTTAGTGCAACCAATTAAGAAAAAGTAAAAATAAATGTCTTCTACTATTGATAGCATATATATAACTTAAACTTTATCAATCACATACCCCTGATGCAAATATTAGTATTACTCACAATATTGATTCAACTCGAATATCATCATTCATCAATGTTTTTTTTTTTCAATGGTACGAGCTTGGTTGTAAGGAATTCACATTACTCACGAATTATACAAATCCAGTACGAATTATACAATTGAGGTAACTTAAAATGTCGCTACAACCCGTAAATATGCAAACTATAGCTATGAAGCATAATTAAGTTTATTATAGTGGTTATTTGCGAAAGTTCCTCTAAAAAGTTTTTTTTTTTTTTTTTTTGAAAAGTAAGAGTTGAAAACAAATAGGTGCCTTCTTTACGGGCCGAGACCGATGGACTGTATCACGAGTTTTGTGTGTTAGGTAAATTATGTTATTTTGTGTTATGATATTTCTAGAAATATGCTAGTCATCATGCAACAACATCAACACATATGTTAGAAGAACAATACAAAGGAAAGAGATAATAAAAGAAAGTTGTTAATTTTGGAAAATACGTATGGAGGGACAATGTTTGAAGTTGACATATTAAACCTCTTTAGAAGTTTAAGTAGTAGCACTATATACAACCATGCCAAAAGATGTCCTTAAAATTAGTAGAGTAAATGACTAAGTCGGTGACAACAATGAACTTTTGTTAGTCCATTGTCTTTTAATTATTGTGAACACAAATGAGGTGTCTGCACTTAGGAATGATGATGCAACTTTTTTTGGGAATTCAATGATGGCAAATACCAATAAAAATGATCACATAAGAATATTTTGATATTGACATTATTTTTCTTCTTTTGGATATTGATGAAGGAATTACAAAAGATAGAACTTCTTTGAATTGACTGATATTTGAGTTTTTGCTCTTTAACAATTGATTTATGCCTCGTGGGACATAAGTTCTTTGGAAGAACAAAACAAATAAAAGAGATTTAAGGAGAACAAAAGGCAGTTGGTTTTTGAATGACAACATTTGAAGATGACATATCTTTCAATTAAATGAAGTTTTAGATCACTTAGCTTTTACTGAGTTACTGTTAGATATTTACCACTAATATTATTCAATAAAATCGTACAATACACATGTAACACACGTATCGAGAAACTAGTTATAACAATTTTTATTTGTATAATCAACTTGAGAAAACATATTTGTAAATATTAGATGGGTAATTTGTGTTTCACCAAGATTCTAAAAGTGTTGCTTGAAAGAGACTATCTCTTTTAGCTATTGGAAAACAAAATTGTCAAAATCAAAAAGAAAAAAAAATCAATAAGGAATGAAACAAGACAACTAATAAAATTTTTGGACTTTGAGAAGATAGGAAAGTTGAACAACCGCTACATTAGTGCCTCCCGTAGAATGTTTAAGGGGGTAATTTGAATTCCTTACAACTAAGTTGTCCTTCTAAAAGAAAAATTAATACTCATATTTGAAAATAATTTTAAGTGATACTGATAGTAGCATCAGGGGTGTGTATTTGATATTTGAATAATAAGGTTATCTTAAATCTCAGATTACGAGGTTGTCTTAAATCTTGCTTATGAAAGAAGATAAGCATGAAAGGTGTGCAAGTATGGTCAAAGAAGAAGGTTAGATTTTTTAAATCTCAAACAATGATATAAAGATAACAGTAAAATAGTTTCTTAAATTGATGGGTATCTATAGTCAAGATTTAACTATTGGAAAATGTCCTTTTTAAAAATGATTTGTTATGAAATGTTTCAGTATAACTAAATTCTCTGCACCAGTGTAGCACGTTTATGTTGATTCAAATAATGTACGGTTTTATAGAATAATATTAGTAATAAATGTTTAAGGGAATCCCAGTAAAAGCATAGTGATGTAAAAATTTATTTATTTAGAGAGGATAAATATGTCAACTTCAAATTTTTCCCTCCACTCATGCAATCTTAAATCTTGCTTATTGAAGAAGATAAACATGAAATGAGTGAAAATATGGTCAATGAAGTGGTTGAGAGTTTTAAAATCTCAAAGAATGAAATAAAAAAATGGTAAAATATTTCTCAAATTGATGGATATCTTCTCTTGAGATTGTTGTCTATTTATTATTCGAATATGTCATTTTAAAGAAAAAACACATTTTCTATGAGTAGTTTTAGAACAAATAGTTTCTCGGCATGTGCGTTGCACATGTATATCGAGTCAAATAATATATGATTTTATAGAATATATTTTATTAGTAATACATGTGTAACGGAGTCCCAGTGAAAAGCTAATTGATTGAAATATTCATTTAATTGAAAGAGAATAAATAAGTCAACTTCAAATATTGTCCCTACCGGTGTACCCCAAAATCAACTTCTTTTATTTGCATAGTTCTTATAAAGATCTTATGTGTCTCCCCCCGAGCTTACACCCTGGACGTGGTTGACATTTGAGAACTGTCGTTGATCCCCAAGCGAACTCTTGTCCTGACTCACTACTCGGTGGGAGACTTACTCAACAAAACAAGAACTTCAAGTGCAAAGATTAACTCAACTTTGTCTCAACAATAACTCAACTCAGTAAATGTCTGAAATACTTAATTAAACATAAAAGATCGTCTCAAGATTTTAAAAACATTAACAAGGAAACAATGAGACTCCTCAACTACTACTATCTATGAAGCTTCTAAATACTACAATAGATATCAGGACAAGACCCACGACATCTTAACAAAGCTAAAAATGTAAATGTGGAATCTTCCGGAAAGCAACGAGGCTCAGCTATGCTAAGCTAACTGGGATGCAAATGGTATCAACGGAGCGCCTGTTTATGACCTTGAACACCTGTATCTGCATTATAAAAAGATGCAGGTTGAATGACGTCAGTACATTGAATGTACGAGCATGTAAGGGGAAAGCTGAAAGTAATAGATAACTGAACGGACAAGGCTAGAGGAATACTCACCTCACCTTAAGTCAACTTAATATGAAAGCAACAATAAGAGATGAAATACTTAAAGCTTTTAAAATAGTAAATATCAACTCGAAGTGTATAAAAATACAATAACAAACTCTTTACTCTTATTTGGGAGATTCTCTAACCAACAACCCTCACTATGAGCTACTTGATGATACAACATCTCGCCCACGCTGTCAAAGTTGTCCTTTACCTTGTCGGGCTATAGAACACCTCAACTAAGTGGATCCACTAAGCTATGCTTAAAAACAACAAGGAATCATATAAATTGTATGATTCTTTTACCCATGTTGGCATACTTGGTTTATGAGGATTTTTAGTTGTCTGAACTCATTCTCATATTGGTGATCAATACTACTCCCAATAATATAAAATTCATGCTCAAATGTTTAAAACACAACTCTTTCTCAATTTGAGGTAATTACTCAAATTATCCTCTTAAAAGAGGTAATACTATTAAACTCCTCTGAACTTGTAAACTCATTTAGAAATCGGTGTTACTCTCTTTTAAATGTAAAAGTATTACATATTTGGGAATACTTAGTTACCTTATGTTCATTTTTAAACATGAAACTCAACTCTCCCTCATTCTCATACTCATATACTCAAGACTTAGTTCAAATCTTTATTTAATTTTAGTTCAAATCTTTAGTTAATTGTAAAATGATTCTCAAACTTGACTCAAAAGGACCTCTTGAACATTCCTCTTAACTGTACTTTAATTTGAAATGTAAATTAAGAGATGTGATTAGGATATACATGATCTCTCAAGGATTAATGAATATTTTAATAGTGAATATCAAGAAGAGAACATAGGTACGATTCAAGGGAACACACTCGAAAAGAAGAATAAAACGGTAAGGGACCTAACGACTCTGGCGCTTTGAGTGGCGCAGGGAGCCATCCCCCAAACTACTGTCAATATTTGGGGCTGACTGAGTGGCGCGGAGCACCAAGCCCCAAACTACTGACCAGTAGTTTGGGAGCTATGGCTGGCGCGACGCCCCATGCCCTGTCTAGAAACCCGATGAATTTTACTGCTCAAATTCAAGTTCTAAGTCATATAAAATCGAATGATTTCCTCCCAAATCTCTTTGATTCAAAAACCCAACACAATTTCGATGAAATCCACCAAGAAATAACACTCATTCGCAAAACCCTCACCTCAAGAACTCAAAAACCACTATTGTTAATGAACGGGGTTAAAACTCAAGAACTTCTAAAGAATCTCTATATAAACAATCTCATGAATGAATTAGTGAATGAAATTACATGATTGGAGAGAGGGTGAACAAACCCAACACTATGAGAAGCTTACATACCTCGAAAGAACACTTGTTCTCGGCGAAATCATCTGTTCTTGAAAGAACGCTAGAAACCCTTCTCTTTTCTTCTCTTGAACTTGCTCTCAAATCCCCAAACGTTTTCGGAAAGAATGTCTAAAATATCTTAGAGTCTGATTAGACCCTTAAATTGGGTGTGAAAAACGTTTTAGGCTTAGTGGGGTAAGGAAAAGACCAAAATACTCCTTCCCTTAAACGGATGAAAAGTCTTAGATAGGGAAGATTCACTCAAACAGTCATAACTTTCTACTTGAAGCTCGCAATTTAGCAAACTTGGCGGTGTTGGAAAGAGGACTCAAAGACCTTCGGTTTGATATACCTCATAGGCCACCTAACTCTTTTTGTGCTAAAAGATATGGTTGTTTGAAGTTGACCCAAAACTAAAAACTGATCGGAGTCTGAGCTGTTACATTATGTCTCACGAGGCATAATGTAATTGTTAAAGAGAAAAAAATCAATGACTAGTCAATTCTAATGACAAAACATGCAATTTTATATAAGTGGTTCATTAGTATCAGAAAGAAGAAAAATAGTGTCAATATCCAAATATTTATATGTGAAAGTATTTATAGGTACTTTTAACCAATCAATTCCCAAAAAGGTTGCAACATCATATAAAAGAGAAGGCACCTCATTTGTGTTCACAATAAATAAAAGACTATGAGCGGCCACAAGTTCTCAGTTCTCACCGGGATTATTCATAAATTTCCTCTTGTTTTCAATAAAATCTTTTGGCATGATTGCATAAAGCGCTACAACTTCAATTTTGGCGAGGCAAAATCGATAAAAAAAATTTGTATCCATTAGTATCATTTAAATAATCATTGCCTATTTTATTTAAATAATTGTTTCCTATATCATTAAAATAAATGTTGCATATTTCATTGTACTTTGGAGGGTAACAATTTTTGTTTATCTAATCAAATTGAAAAAAACACAACTGCTAATATTAGAGGAGTAATTTGTGTTTGACCAAGGTTCTAAAAGTGTTGATGGAAGAGGTCATCTCTTTGAGCTATTGAAAAAAAAAATTATCAAAATAAAAAAGAAACAAAACATGACCGATAATAGAATTTTTAGAATTTGAGAAGATAGGAAAGTTGACATGTCGTAATGTTGGCGCCTCTTGAAAAATGGCTAAGGAAGTGATGTAAACTCCTTATAGACAAGCTCATACCACAAAAGAAAAAATAATAATACTGATATTGGAGAAGATTTGTGAGTGACTACTAATAGCATCAGGGGTGTGTGTTTGATATTCGGGTAATGAAGTTATCTTAAATCTCAGATAATGAGGTTGTCTTAAATCGTGTGTATTAAAGAAGATAGGCAAAATATGAGTTAAAAATATGGTGAAAGAAGTGGGTTAGATTTCTAAATCTCACACAATGACATAAAAAAACTAATTTTTTGGTATCTTTATATCATTATGTGAGATTTAAAAAATCTCACCCACTTCTTTACCATCTTTTTTAACTCCTATTTTGGTTATCTTCTTCAATACACAAAATTTAAAACAATCTCATTACCCAAGATTTAAGACAACCACATTACCTCAATATCAAACTCACATATGATACTAATATTAGTATCACTCACAATTCTGCTAGAATATCAATACTAGTTGTTCTTTCGACGAACGAGCTTGGTTATAAGAAATTCAAATCACTCTCTTAATCATTTTCTCTGAGGCAGCACATTGCGGTTGTTCAACTTCCCTATCTTTTCAACGTTAGAAAATCCTATTATCTATGTTGTTTCATTCCGTTTAGATTATTTCCCGATTTTTATTTTGACAGTTTTATTTTTCAAAAGTTGAAAAGTTAGTCTCTCCCCGGCAATACTTTTGGAAACTTGGCCAATCACAACTTACTCCTCTAATATTGGTAAATATGTTTTTTTCAAGTTAGGCAAATAAAAATTGTTACTCTCCAAAAGTACAATAACATAGGCAATGATTAATTAAATGAACTAAGCAACAATGATTTAAATGATATTTTGACAAATCCATAAGATTTTGCTGATTTTACCCACCCAAGTTAAAGCAATAGCGCTTTATGCAACCATGTTGAAAAATTTCCTTGAAATCACGAGGAAGTTCATGAATAAGCCGGAGACAACGATGAATTTTTGGCAGTCCATAGTCTTTTAATTATTGTGAACACAAATGAGATGTTTGCACTTTTGTATGATGATGCAACTTTTTCAGAGATTTAATGGCAACAAATAGCTACAAAAAATTTCACATAATAATATTAGAATATTGAAACTTTATTTTCTTTTGGATACTAATGAGGCAATTACATAAAATAGCATGTTTTGCCATTTGAATGAGTTGTTCTTGAATTCTTTTTAACAATAAATTTTATGCCTCATGAGACATAAGTTCTTCAAAACATGAACAATCCAAATGAAAGAGATTAGGACGGAAAAAGTAGTTGGTTTTGAAATATATGGGTTGAGTGACGATATTCTGTTAGACATTTATTACTAATATTATTCTATAAAATAGTATATTAACTTACTAGGCATACATGCGCAACAACCGAATAACTACTTATACTAAAACCATCCATAGCAAACCAATTAAAAAAAGACATTTTCCTATAAAAAATAGATAACAATCACGACTATAGATATCTATCAATTTAAGAAACTATTTTACTGTTAGCTTTATATCATAGTATGAGATTTAAAATATCTCACATGCTTTTTTTGTCACTACCCAATTTAGGATGATGAGCGGCGCTAAGTGAGAGAATTCCAAAACAAGTCTTACCAAAATTCTACAGAAAATCGGGCAGAGTTTCCTTTATTTTTGGGCTTATCCTAATTTTTCTTGTCTTAGAAATCAACAACACAACTAATAACAACTCTAAAACCAGACATAATACCCATTGATAATTTAATCGTCAACACAAAAATACCAAATCATCTCCAATAATAAAAAGAAGTTCAAGGAAGTCCCATGACTACAAAACGAAGGGGTAATCATGACTCTAATAAAGGAAAGGACAAATGGAGATATTCTAACAATTTTGAAATAAAAAAATCATAGCAATTCTATAAATATCTTCCTACGCGAAGTTACCCGACTCACTAGATTATACTAATTAACACTCTCTAGTTAATGAAATCCTCGTCAATATCAGTTGAGTTCTCTGTAGAAACATTTAGGAAGGAGTTAGACGCTAACTCAATGAGTAATAACACTTAACCACAACCCTTTTAATGAGGGATAAGTCAAAAAACATGCTAGTTAGATAATCAGAATCATGTAATAAATGTCTTTTTAAAGGAAACAATAACCATATTCAATCTTATGTGTCTCATATAAGCAAAATCAATGTAAACATTTAATAGTAAACTCTTAAAAATACTTTTATATCAATATTATAATTGAGAGGTTTTTAAGAATGAATCATTTAATCATTGTGACCTTCTTCTTTAAGAAGTAACCAATAACAGTGAAATCCTCAAAAGGAGTCAAATATTCATAATAGTACATCCCTACTTGAGGGATATCGGTTACAATATGCAAGTTCTACCTTCCCACTAGCAAGGGCTATATCAATAATTTTAAGAAAAAGGAATTCTTTGATGGTGTGATTTATGTTTCGTAAAGTAGACACATTTGTTCACAGAGGTGTATCTAAGGAAGGTCACCTAGTTCATATATAGTAGTGTTATATTTTTTAAAAATATTAAAATATAGATGTGTGAATCCACACTTAAAGTATCACATAATGCGATTATGCCTGGTCCTCTCTCGGTGAGGTTAGAAATTTGAATTTTATATTTATCTTGTTGTATTTTTCTTTCTTAAATTAGATAACACTTCTCTAAGTGGTAATTGGTGTGTGTGTGTATATATATATATATATATATATTTATAAAAATTAATTTTAGACCTATAATTTTAAAATTTTAACAGTTTTCAATATTAAAAACCTAAATGTCGAACCGATCAAATTTATATCATAGATCAACCTTTTTATAATAGTGCACCCATCATCTCAAAATCCTAGATACTCCTATGTTTGTTCAATCAATATTTTACTTTATATACAGTAATCATATATTTTTATCATATAAAATCAATGCATCGAAAAAAGAAAAAAACTCGATTATTTGTAGATATTGACAAATGTTGGGATTGTTCATGGTAGAATCCCTAGGTTAAACAAATAACATTCAATTCACTTATCAAAAAATAAAATCTTGAACAACCTTGATAAAATTTCTGGCTCCGCCACTGAATAGTCAATCGAATTTTAAGAATTTAATAAATTCATCCATCTCTTTAACCCTTATTTTCTTAAACTTACAATTCCAATTCTATAGTGATGAAATTTACAAATATAAATATTTAAGTTTTCAGAAAAGTTACCTTCCACTTTTATTTCTCCTATTAAAATATCTTCCAACACCTTTAGCTTCACTCGAATGTAAAGATAAAATCACGATTTTCGTTCTCCTTCTCGCTTTTCACAAATAGCTGCAACAGCTTCCTTCAACAAAGACTCCAAATAAGGTTAGGTCTTTTTCCCCTTTTTTTTTTGTTTGATGCTAGGTTGCAGCCTTTTGTTTTTATTTTCAAAAATACTTTTTGGTCAATAAAACAATTTGTCTCCTATTTCTTTTTAATACTAAAATGGCATATATGTCCTTGCTTCAGAATATGATATTACATTCTTTGACCTTCCTTTCACTCCTTTCATTCTTATCTTCTTGAATACACAATCTTTAAGATAACCTTATTATCCGATCTCATTAATTCTTTTTTCATTGATGCAACATCTGGATTATTAGAAAAGTAATTAAAATTAAAATAAAGAAGGTGAGCGTAATAATATCATAAACTACATGAAATATAAGCTTTATGAATCCAAAAAGAAGTGTTTGAAATAATTCATATTTTCTATTATTCTCTTTAAAATATTTTACATAAAAAAATATTTTACATATTTTGTGCAACCAATTAAGAAAAAGTAAAATAGATGTCTTCTACTATTGACAACATATATGTATAACTTAAACTCTATCAATCACATATCCCTCACACAATTATTAGTAACACTCACAGTATTGATTCAACTCGAATATCATCATTCATCAATATATTTTTTTCAATGGGACGAGCTTGGTTGTAAGGAATTCACATTACTCACAAATTATACAAATGAGGCAACATAAACTGTTGCTACAACCCATAAATATGCAAACTATAGCTATGAAGCATAATTAAGTTTATTATAGTGGTTATTTGCGAAAGTTCCTCTAAAAGTATTTTTTTTTATTTTGAAAAGTAAGAGTTGAAAACAAATAGTTGCCTTCTTTACGGGCCGAGACCGATGGACTGTATCACAACTTTTGTGTGTTAGGTAAATTATGTTATTTTGTGTTCTGATATTTCTAGAAATATGCTAGCTTCATGCAACAACATCAACACATGTGTTAGAAGAACAATACAAAGGAAACAGATAATAAAAGAAAGTTGTTAGTTTTGTAAAATACGTATGGAGGGATAATGTTTGAAGTTGACATATTAATCATCTTTAAAAGTTTAAGTAGTAGCACTATATACAACCATGCCAAAAGTTGTCCTTAAAATTAGTAGAAAGTAAATGACTAAGTCGGTGACAAGAATGAACTTGTGTTAGTCCATTGTCTTTTGATTATTGTGAACACAAATGAGGTGTCTACACTTCCGAATGATGATGCAACCTTTTTTGAGATTTCAATGATGGAAAATACCAATAAAAATGATCACATAAGAATATTTTGATATTGACATTATTTTTCTTCTTTTGGATACTAATGAAGGAATTACATAAAATTGAACTTTTCCCTTTGAATTGATTGATCTTTGAGTTTTTGCCCTTTAACAATTGATTTATGCCTCGTGGGACATAAGTTCTTCGGAAGAACAAAACAAATAAAAGAGATTAAGGAAAACAAGAGGCAGTTGGTTTTTGAATGACAACATTTGCATTTGACATATCTATTCTCTTTCAAATAAATGATATTTTAGATCACTTAGCTTTTACTGAGTTACTGTTAGATATTTACCACTAATATTATTCAGTAAAATCGTACAATACACATGCAAAACACATACCAAGAAACTAGTATACTAAGACTATCCACAAAAAACTTTTTTATCAATAATAAATAGAGAACAATTTCGACTATAAATATCCATGAATTTAAGAAACTATTTTATCATTATTCTTATATCATTGTTTTAGATTTCAAAAATCTCACCTGCTTATTTGACCATCTTTTCACTCCTTTTATGTGTATATTCTTCAATACACAAGATTCAAGATACCCCCCCCCCCCGATGCGATGCTACAATTGGTATCACACTCAGTCCTGCTCGTATATCAGTACTATTTTTCCATTTGAAGAGATGAGCTATATAACTTCAATCACTCCCTTAACCATTTTTCGGCAGGCACCAACGCTGTGGCTGTTGAACTTCCCTATCTTCTCAAGGACCGAAAATCCTATTTTATTTATCTTGTTTCATTCCTCTTTGATTTATTTTTCCTTTTTGATTTTGACAGTTTTATTTTTCGAAGGCTGAAAACGATAGTCTCTCCCTAGTAACAGGATTAGAATCTTGGCCAAATACAAATTACTCCTCTAATATTGACAACTATATTTTCTAATTGATTAGGCAAAAAAACATGAAATTTACAATGATTATTTTGATGATATATAGGCAACGATTAGTTAAATGATATTGACAAGATACATAAGATTTTTTCACTTTTACCCGCCAAGTTCAAGTAGTAACGGTTTATGCAACCATGCCAAAATATTCCTTTGAAATCACGGGAAAGATCATCAATGCTTGGCAACAACAATGAAGTTATGGCAGTCCATAATCCTTTGATTATAGTGAACACAAATGAGGTTTTTATGATGATGCAACTTCTTTGGGAATTCGACCGGTGGCAAATACCTATAAAAATTTTCACATAAGAATAGTTTGAGATTGATACTATTTTTCTTCTTCCAAATACTAATGAAGCAATTACATAAAATGGAACTGTTTGCAACAAATTTTAAAGTGATAGAAAATAAATTACAATCACAAAAAATATGAAGAAACATAATTTTATTAATCAAGATTGCGGGTACAATTATGTTTCTCCCTTGATTCTACTCTCCTAAGGTTTATCCAGGATTCGAGGGCTGTTAGTGGCGTATTTCTCGAACTAGGATGATTTAGATTTGACATCCATATGAATATTCCATGACTTTTGTGGAATATTCGAGATGTCTTTTAAGGGAATTTAGTACCCTTTATATAGGCATGAACTAGGATTTAGGGTTGAGTAGCCTCCCAGAAATTTGATTGAAACTGAACACACCTTCTAGAGTCCTAATTCGAATTGTACACGTCTTGTAGAGTCCACAAATTTTCAATGTCTACAAATTCCCCCTTCTTCAAGGCATGTCGGAGTGTACAATCAATGAAACTCAAAGACGAGGCTTGAAATACTCATTCTTCCACCTTTGCAGTTTCAGATTTTCAGATTTGATTTATGAGAGAAGAGATAAAGGGTAGATTTGGTCCCACTGGGCATGCTAGAATTTGTAGACAATAAAATTGCGTCGAGAAAAAAATAATCAAGAACGGAAAAATATCGTAACAATCGTATTTATTATTTCAAAGTGCGAGTCTTACACTCTCTATGATTCCTCTGAATTTGCCTTTTCAAATATAAATTCAAGGGCTATTGAGCTTGTCCTTGAATCTTAAATGAACTTGGACTATAGCTTTATCTTGATCTTGAACATGATCTTAACTTGAACTTTATCTTGATCTTGACTTGAACTTTATCTTGATCTTGACTTGAGCTTTATCTTGATCTTTACTTCTAGTTGTATTCAAGGGCTTCGAGCTTGATCTTGAATCCGGTGGTCTTGATCTTGATCGTTTTTTATCTTGATTGTTTTTTATCTTAACTTGAACTTTATCTTGATCTTGACTTCTAATTAAATTCAAGGGCTTCAAGCTTGATCTTGAATCCGGTGGTCTTGATCTTGATCGTTCTTGAACTTGAATGTTTGAATTCTTGAATTTGAACACTTGAATTCTTAAACTTGTAGCTTGTAGAGAAATTTGTGGCTTTTGATCCATCAGCTTTGTCACGCCCTGAGCCTACACCTTGGACGTGTCTGGCACTCGAGAACCATTGTTGGCCCCGAGCGAACCCTTCGCCTGGCTTACTTACTCAGCGGAAGACTTTAAGCATTCAGAAAAGAACTCAAATGCAAGATAACTCAATTGTCTCAAACTTAACTCATAATGTTTTAGAAATAAACATTTAACTTAGCCAAAATGGCAATTCAAATCTGAAAATAAGTCAATAACAAAATGATGATGAATGAACTAACATCTGACTGACTATCTATGAAGCCTCTAAAACAAATGAGATAGATGTCGGGACAGGCCCACGACATCCTAATGAACTATCTAATACTGAAAGTAAACAAAAGGGATCTTCCAAAATGCAAAGAGGCTCACCAACAAACTCTGAACTGCTCACTGGGTCAACGATGCGCTGGATACCGTTCCTAGTTACCGGCGTCTGCATCATAATATGATGTAGGCCAACTGGCATCAGTACATTGAATGTACGAGTATGCAAGTTGGAATGCTAAACACAACATAGGCTTGAAAAGAATCTGAAAGGAACTGAAGAACTTACCTAGCTCAACTCAACTCAACATAACTGAACTAATTTCAATATAAAGCAGTTTAAAATAAGTGCAATATAAAGAAAAGTTGTTTAAAACATGGTGTGAACTCTGTGTGTATACAAAGATACAAATAACTCTGAGATGTATGTAAAAATACAAATAAACTGATGTATATAAAAATACAAAGTACTGATATGAGAGTTTCTCTAACCGACAACCATCACATAAGAGGTATTGTGATGATACAGTGATCTCCTTCACGCTGCTAGCGCATCCTTACAGGGTATAGGACCTAACTTACTAAGTGGATCCACTAGTCTATGCGAAAAGGATTCATCTAAAAAGTATGACCATTTTCTACCCATGATGGCTACATGGTTTATGGGGGTTGTGGGTTCTCTGAACGCTCCCCCATATCGGTGCTCAATACTACTCCCAAAATATGATACTAGCTCTTTATGTTTAAAACATACTTCTTCTGTTATTTGAGATTAGTGCTCAAAAACTTAGCTCAAAGGCTATCTTGGAAATCAAAGTTTTCCCTCTTGCTTCATTTAGAAAGCGATTACTCTTTTATGAAAACTAGCCCGAAGGCCCTTTGGAAATCGAGGTTTCCTTTCTTGTTTAAATGTGAAAACATTTTAAACCCTTTGAGAATACATAGTCCCCATATACTTTTGAAGAAATGGACTTCAAACTTTACTCTTTACTCAACTTGAACTTTAAGTCTTAAAACAAAGTTAAAATATTTATAAAAGAATTTTGAAAACTTTGAAGGACTTCCCTTGACTTTGACCTTAACTGCTCTTGACTTGACTCTTAACTGGTCCTTGAATTGAATTATGGATTGAAGGATTTTCAGTTGTGATTGGAAAGATCTCATGATGTTTAGGAATGATTTTAGATAGCTAAACATGAAAAAGGACCAAAAATCGATATCTGAGGGTGGGTCCGCGACGCGGAGAAGCTTTTAAAATTTACTTTCGAAAATGAATTTTGAGGCAGAACGCTCATTCCCAAATCTGGGGAATGGCTCCGCGATGCGGAGGCAGTTCCAAATTTCATCGACGAAATTTCTTCTGCGTTTTCCATCTCTAAACCCTCTAAATTCCATGGGTTCTTTCACCAACTACTTAGAATCGATTAAATGTTCAAAGTACATCAGATTCTACTCAAAATCGAACCTAAAACTACAGATTCGGATCAATCAACTCCTCAACGAATTCAACGAAATAAGAATTTAATGGAACTTCAACAAACCCATCAAGAAATCAATTTCTAAGCTTTCAAGAACTTAAATTCGCTGAAATAAATCATTATTGGCGCATGGGCGAATTAACAAAACGCTATGTGATCTCACATACCTTGTAGGGATCACCCCCGACGAAATCCACAAGCCAAACTCGACGATCTTGACGAATCTTGAACGCTCTTCTCCTTTTTCCTCTTCTTTTCTCTTCTCTCAAAACCCTAACTCTTTTTCCAAAAGCATAAACTGACTAAGTTCAGTTTAAACCCCTAAGTAATTACCAAAAACGAATTAAAATAAAAGGGTAAGGAAAAGACCAAACTACCCTTCAAAAATCCGGATTTGGACTTTCCTTAATCCAAAAGCCCAACTTCCAAAGGGCATAACTTACTCATACGAACTCGAAATCGTGCAAACTCAGTGGGGTTGGAAAGATCATTCCAAGAAATTTCCAACCATATCTAGATGTACACCTAACTCATCCTGAGCTAGGTTTTATGGTCATTTGAATTTTACCAAAAACTCACTTTTCCTAACCTAAACAAATTTCCAAATTTTCAATTCTTTCCAAGAATGACTATTTCCAATTCTTAGCTTCTTCCTAGATATTTCAAATTACGAGATGTTACAATATCTCCCCCTTGAGAACATTCGTCCTCGAATGAGATTACTCTTACTAAGCTAAGGGTGGTAACATCAAGTTCAAACACCCAACAAGCAAAGCAATTTCAACATGCTAACTTATAATTTAAAGAGTACTGAGAAGAGAATTAGTACCTTGGTCTGCATTTTCTCTGGACTCAAAGAGATGTGGATATTTCTTTTTCATACCTTTCTAAGCTTCCCAAATAGTTTCCCCAACAAATTGGTTCCTCCAAAGAACTTTGACTGATGCTACCTCTTTTGTTCTCAACTTGCGAACTTGGCAATCTAGAATCAGAACATAAATCTCCTCATAAGACAAGCTATCCTTGATACCAATACCTTTGGTTGGTATGATAAGTGATGGATCTCCCATGCACTCCTCCAACATGGAGACATGGAATACTGGATGAACCGTTGTTAACTCTTGTGGTAACTCCAATTCATAAGCTACCTTGCCAATTCTTTTGGAAATTATGTAAGGACCAACATACCGGGAGCTAAGTTTCCCCTTCTTACCCAAACCTTGTAACACCCTTCATGGGTGAAACTTTCAAGTACACCCAATCACACAATCCACCTTGATACCTCAAAACACTATCTCCCACTTGTTCAAAAGCCATCACTTTTTGCTTATGAACACTTGCCTTTAATTCAAGCAATAAAGAATCTTAGTCGTGCTTTCCTTTTACTTCTGACACTAATGATGATTGAGTCCCATTCATCACCACCACTCCTTCTTTTATGGAATCCATTAGTAGAACTCATAATCATGCAAGTCTATGCACATCTTTTGCTAACTCTTTCTTATCTTCCTCAACATGGGTGGTACTACCCATAGACAACCTGCTTAAGGCATCAGCAACAACATTAACCTTACCTGGGTGGTAAAGAATACTTATGTCATAACCCTTGAGTAATTTTGCCACCTCTTTGTCTGAGATTAGGCTCTTTCTGACTAAACACATACTGAAGGCTCTTATGATCGGTGAACACATCCACATGCACACCATAAAGATAATGACGCCATATTTTCAAAGCAAATACTACGACAACCAACTCTAAGTCATGTGATGGATAGTTCTTCTCGTGAATTTCAATTGTCTGGAGGCATAAGCTATAACTTTGCCTTTCTGCATTAATACACAACCAAGCCAACTCTAGATGCATCATAATACCCCACAAAACCTTGAGTACCTTCCGGTAAGGTCAAAACTGGGGCAGTAGTTAACCTTTTTTACAATTCCTGTAAGCTTTTCTCACAAGCTTCAGACCATTGAAACTTCACTGTCTTCTGAATCAAATTGATCAAAGGAGACGAAATAGACGAGAACCTTTCGACGAACCTTTTATAATAGCCATTCAAACCCAAGAAACTCCTAATATCAGTTGGGGATGTAGGTCTAGGCCAATTTTGCACTGCCTAAATTTTCTGAGTATCAACTTTAATTCCATCACCGGAAACTATGTGTCCCAAAAATGCCACAGACTCAAGCCAAAATTCACACTTGGAGAACTTGACATACAACTTCCTATCCTTCAAAGTCTGAAGAACTAGTCTGAGATGGCTAGCATGATTTTCTTCATTCCTTGAATAGATTAGTATGTCATCAAAGAAGACTATAACAAACATATCTAAATAAGGTTTGAAGACTCTATTCATAAGGTCCATGAACGCTGCTGGTGCATTAGTCAAACCGAACGACATGACCAGAAACACATAATGACCTTAACGGGTCCTGAATATTGTCTTTGGAATATCACATTCCCTTACTTTCAACTGCTCTTATAACTCTTTCAACTTTGCTGGTGTCATTTTATATGGTGGAATAGATATAGGACGAGTATCTGGAAGAAGGTCTATGCCGAAGTCTATCTCTCTCTCAGGAGGGACTGCGGGAAGATCATCTAGAAAGACTTCTGGAAACTCTCTTACTACTGAAACTGACTAAATAGGAGATATCTCAACACTAGAATCATTAACTCAGACTAAGTGATAGACACACCCCTTAGAAACTAACTACCTTGCCTTAAGATACGAAATGAAATGACCCTTAGGCACTGTTGAACTGCTTTTCCACTCTAAGTTTGGCTCATTTGAAGACTGAAACTTGACAACTCGAGTTCTACAGTCAACTGAGGCATAACAGGCATGAAGCCAGTTCATACCAAGAATAAAATCAAAATCTACCATGTCTAACTCAACTAGATCAGCCATGGTACTCTTGTGATTGATGGAAACGGGACAATCACGATAGACTCTCTCTGCTAGAATAGACTCACCAACAGGGGTAGAAACACTGAATTGTTCACTAAGTTGCTCAGGAATAACATCAAAATTCATAGCAACATAAGGAGTTACAAAAGATAAACTCGCTCCTGGGTCTAGCAAAGCATAAACAGTAAAGTCAAAGACTTGGATCATACTAGTGACAACATCTGGCGAATCCTCTTGCTCTAGGTGACTAGCTATAGCATAAAGATGGTTTCCTTCTCCGTCTACCCTTGAAGTAGCTCATCTATATGTAACTCTATCTGGTGGAGAAACTGAAGAAGACTGGGCGCTATTTCCCCCATTACCATTACTTTGTCTGCTCTTAGGACACTCTCTCATAAAATGACCATTTTGGCCACACTTGAAGCAACTAGTGAAGTCATCACGACACATCCCTGAGTGGCTCCTACCACACTTAGCACATGCAGGAGTCTTAGTACCCCCTTGTGCCTTACTACTTTGTGAATGTGCAGGTCTAGCTCTCAAGTTATGAGAATTCTGACTATTGTACTCACATTTGTTTCTGGGTGCAAGTGCACTAGAAGATGATGGAGCAGGTCCTTTCTATTTATGTTGGAAAGAAGACCGGTTCACATTACTCTTTTGCTACCCGAATTCATTCCCTGATGCCTTAGACCGATCTTATTCTTAAACTCTTATCTATCCTTCAGCTTATCCTCCTCAACTTGTTGTACATGGATCATCAGCCTTGTTATGCCCATGTAACCTATTAGCATGGCTGTTTTACCTTCATTACTTGACATACGAGTCAACCTAACTACGAATAAACTCATCCTGCTCCTCAAGTCAGCAACCATCTTTTTGCTTCTCTTAGATCACGGGGAAAGAAACGCCCTATGAAAGCACTCTCAAAACAATCCAACTCACAAATGGTTACGCCAAAGCACAAGTTTGAAAGAAACTTTTTAAAGATAAACTCTAACGCACGAAATAAATATGAAAGAAGTGAAGGAACTCCTAAATGTTGTAGCCTCCTAATTATAGATGTGGCGCGCTTCACACAGATAACTAGGACTCTACAGACACGGCTTCATAAACTCCCTAGGACTATGGAACTCTATGCTCTAATACCAAGTTTGTCACGCCCCGAACCTATACCCTGGACATGTCTGGCACTCGAGAACCATTGTTGGCCCCAAACGAACCCTTAGCCTGGCTTACTTACTCAGCGGAAGACTTTAAGCATTAAGAAAAGAACTCAAATGCAAGATAACTCAACTGTCTCAAACTTAACTCATAATGTTTTAGAAATAAACATTTAACTTAGCCAAAATGGCAACTCAAATTTGAACACAAGTCAATAACAAAATGAGGACGAATGAACTAACATCTGACTGACTATCTATGAAGCCTCTAAAACAACTGAGATGGATGTCGGGAAAGGCCCACGACATTCTAATGAACTATCTAATACTGAAAGTAAACAAAAGGGATCATTCGGAATGCAAAGAAGCTCACCAACAGACTCTGAACTACTCACTAGATCAACGATGTGTTGGATACCGATCCTAGTAACCTGCGTCTGCATCATAATACGATGAAGGCCAACTAGCATCAGTACATTGAATGTATGAGTATGCGAGTTGGAATGCTAAACATAACATAGGCTTTAAAAGAATCTGAAAGGAACTGAAGAACTTACATGGCTCAACTCAACTCAACATAACTGAACTAATTTCAATAGAAAGCAGTTTAAAACAAGTGCAATATAAAGAAAAGTTGTTTTAAACATCGTGTGAACTCTGTGTGTATACAAAGATACAAATAACTCTGAGATGTATGTAAAAATACAAATAAACCGATGTATATAAAAATACAAAATACTGCTGTGGAAGTTTCTCTAACCGACAACCATCACATAAGAGGTATTGTGATGATACAACGATCTCCCTCACGTTGCTAGCGCATCATATACCCTGTATGGGTATAGGACCTAACTTACTAAGTGGATCCACTAGTCTGTGCGAAAATGATTCATCTAAAAAGTATGACCCTTTTCTACCCATGATGGCTACATGGTTTATGGGGGCTGTGGGTTCTCTGAACGCTCCCCCATATCGGTGCTCAATACTACTCCCAAAATATGATACTAGCTCTTTATGTTTCAAACATACTTCTTCTGTTATTTGAGATTAGTGCACAAAAACTTAGCTTAAAGGCTATCTTGGAAATCAAAGTTTTCCCTCTTGCTTCATTTAGAAAGCGATTACTCTTTTCTAAAAACTAGCCCGAAGGCCCTTTGGAAATCGACGTTTCCTTTCTTGTTTAAATGTGAAAACATTTTAAACCCTTTGGGAATACATAGTCCCCATATACTTTTGAAGAAATGGACTTCAAACTTTACTATTTACTCAACTTGAACTTTAAGTCTTAAAACAAAGTTAAAATATTTATAAAAGACTTTTGAAAACTTTGAAGGACTTCCCTTGACTTTGACCTTAACTTCTCTTGACTTGACACTTAACTGGTCCTTGAATTGAATTATGGATTCAAGGATTTTCATTTGTGATTGGAAAGATCTCATGATGTTTAGGAATGATTTTAGATAGCTAAACGTGAAAAAGACCAAAAATCGATATCTGAGGGTGGGTCCGCGACGCGGAGAAGCTTTTAAAATTTACTTTCAAAAATGAATATTGAGGCAGAACGCTCTGTGACAGCTCCGCGATGCGAAACAAAAATTCCCAAATCTGGGGAATGACTCCGCGACGCGGAGGCAATGCCAAATTTCAACCGACGAAATTTCTTCTTCGTTTTCCAGCTCTAAACCCTCTAAACTCCACGGGTTCTTTCACCAATTACTTAGAATCGATTAAATGTTCAAAGTATATCAGATTCTACTCAAAATCGAACCTAAAACTATAGATTTGGATCAATCAACTCCTCAACGAATTCAATGAAACAAGAATTTAATGGAACTTCAACAAACCCATCAAGATCTCAATTTCTAAGCTTTCAAGAACTTAAATTCGCTTAAATAAATCATGATTGGCGCATGGGAGAATTAACAAAACGCTATGTGATCTCACATACCTTGTAGGGATCACCCCTGACGAAATCCACAAGCCAAACTCAACGATCTTGACGAATCTTGAACGTTCTTCTCCTTTTCTCTTCTCTCAAAACCCTAACTCTTTTTCCAAAAGCATAAACTGACTAAGTTCAGTTTAAACCCCTAAGTAATTACCAAAAACGAATTAAAATAAAAGGGTAAGGAAAAGACCAAACTACCCTTCAAAAATCCGGATTTGGACTTTCCTTAATCCAAAAGCTCAACTTCCAAAGGGAATAACTTACTCATACGAACTAGGAATCGCGCAAACTCAGTGGCGTTGGAAAGATAATTCCAAGAGCTTTCCAACCATATCTGGATCTGCACCTAACACATCCTGATCTAGGAGTTATGGTCATTTGAAGTTGACCAAAAACTCACTTTTCCTAACCTAAACAAATTTCCAGAGTTTCAATTATTTCCAAAAATGACTATTTCCAATTCTTAGCTTCTTCCCAGCTATTTCAAATTGCGAGATGTTACAAGCTTTATCTAGCTTCTTGTTAGAATTCTTGGTCCCTTTTATGAATTATGAGGACCCTTATTTAAAATTTTAAAATAGAGGAGTTGTGATAGAAATATGATTCCCTTCGACTAATCAGATTTAAGTGACATAGCATATGGGCTTTATGGAGCGGACTTTAATTAAATCTATATTTATTAAATTTAAATAATTAACTCAATTATATTAATTCATAATATTTATTTGCACTAATATATTCATAAATTTAATATAAGCCGAATCATTTTATAAATTTATATTTAATAAATTTTAAATGACAACAAGAACGTTTATTCATTCGGATTGACAAGTCTCTGATTTTTAGCCATTTAACAATCAAATTTATATCTCGTGGGAAATTAGGTTCTTTAGACGATCATACAAATGAAAGATATTAGGGAAAATAAAAGGCAATTGGTTTTGGAATAGATGGATAGAGGGACAATAGTTGAAGTTGACGTATCTATCCTCTTCCAATTAAATGAATTTTTTAATCACTTAGTTTTTACTGGGGTTCCATTAGACTTTTTTTTTATAACCGAGAAATCCGTCTGTGACCCGCCCTTTGGACCAATCACATCCTTCTAAACTCTCGGTAGATAATGGGCCCGACCCTCTACCCTTCTCCACTTAAATACCGGGCTTTGCTTTGCATGGCGTGGGGCTTGAATCGTACATTATTTGACTCGGCATACGTGTGCAATGCACATGTCGAGAAACTAGTTATACTAATACTATTCACATAAAACCATTTTAAAAAAAGACATTTTCAATAATAAATTGTCACTCTCGAGTGTATACCCTGGATGTGGTCGACACTCGAAAATCATTATTGGTCCCCAAGCGAACCTTTGGCCTGACTGATTATTTAGCAGAAGACTGACTCAAACAGATATAGACTTTAAAACTGAATTAAATCATTAAGTAAAGTACTCAATTAAACTATTTAAAATACTGAATGAAAGCAGTAATAGTTTTAACAAAACATCTTAATAGCAATACAGAAAGACTCTCAATAATAACTATCTATAAAGCCTCGACTATCTTAAGATAGGCATCGGGACAAGACCCACGACAACCTTAAACAACTACTAAAAGTAAACTAAAGACTGGAGTCCTCCAAAATCTGGGAATCCTCACCAAAAGTTGATCAGTGACCGGGTGATCTCAGCGCTTGTTGATGATCCTGAACACCTTTATATGCATCATAAAACAATGCAGGTTGAATGAAATTAGTAGACTCAATGTACGAGTATGTAATATGGATAAGTGAAACAATAACTGAACTGAGAGACAAAAATATAACACATCTCAATAAATCATAAGCATGAGACTTTCTTAGTACATATTTTCGCATTTACAAGCAACTTTTAGAAATTATACGACTTTCTTGATTTTTCGTGTGTATAAGACTATGGATCGGGCACCTCAGAGCATTGAAAAGTTTTGTAACATCTCAAAATTTTTTAAGCTAAGGAACGATCTATTCTTTATTTGCATATAAGGGTACCGATTGAGTTAATCTTACCCTTATAGTCAGCTACAATTAGGGTTCGCTTGGGGTCCAGCAGTGGCTCTCGAGTGCCGAACACATCCAGGGTGTAGGCTCGGGTCGTGACAATTTTTTTCTGAAAAAACTTTATAAAGACCTCTGTAATGAGTTAGGGAAGCATTAGGTACAATCCCACCATTTTTTCAGGTGCATTTTCACATTTACAAGCCAACTTTTAGGAATTACGCGACTTTCTTTGTTCTATGTGTATTAGACCATGGATCTGGCGCCTCGGAGAACGCAAAAAATTTTTGTGAAAAAACTTTATAAGGAATTCCGTAGTGAGTTGGGCAAAGCGTACGTACAATCTCACCATTTTTTTCAGGCATATTTTTTACATTTACAAACAACTTTAAGGAATTGCGCGACTTTTAGGATATGCATGATCTCTCAAGGATTAATGAAGATTTTAAGAGCGGATATTAGGAAGAGAAAATAAGGAAAGAAGGACAAAAGGGTAGACCTAACGACCCTAGCGCACTGAGTGGCGCAGGGCGCTAGCCCCCAAACTACTAGCAGTGTTTGAGGCGCACTGAGTGGCGCAGCTCCCCATGCCCCTGCCCGGAAACCCGACGAATTTTATTGCTCAAATTCAAGTTCTAACTCATCTAAAATCAAATAATTTCCTCCCAACTCTCTTTGATTCAAAAACCCAACACAATTTTGATGAAATACCAAACAAAATACACAAAGAAACAACACTCATTCACAACACCTTTACCTCAAGAACTCAAAAATCTCCATTGTTAATGAATGGGGTTAAAACTCAATAACGTCTCAAGAATCTCTATATAAATAATCTCATGGACGAATTCGTGAATGAAATTACATGATTGGAGTGAAGGCGAACAAACCCAACACGATGAGAAGCTTACATACCTCAAAAGGATACTTGTTCTTGGCGATATCATCTATTCTTCAAAGAACTCTTGAAATCCTTCTCTTTTCTTCTCTTGAACTTGCTCTCAAATCCCTAGATGCTTATGGAATGTATAAAATATCTTAGAGTCTGATTAGACCCTTAAATTGGGTGTGAAAAAAGTTTTAGGCTTAGTGGGGTAAGGAAAAGACCAAAATACCCCTTCCCTTAAACGGATGAAAAGCCTTAGCTAGAGAGGCTTCACTCAAACAACCATAACTTTTCACTCAAAGATCGAAATTTAGCAAACTTGGAGGCGTTGAAAAGAGGACTCAAAGACCTTCAATTTGATACCTCATAGGCCACCTAACTCTTTTTGTGCTAAAAGATATGGTTGTTTGAAGTTGATCCAAAACTAAAAATTGATCGGAGTCGGAAGTGTTACATTATGTCTCACGAGGCATAAATTTAATTGTTAAAGAGCAAAAAATCAAAGACTAGTAAATTCTAATGACAAAACACATGCAATTTTATATAATTGGTTCATTAGTATAAGAAAGAAGACAAATAGTGTCAATATCCAAATATTTATATGTGAAAATATTTAAAAGTATTTTTAACTGTTCAATTCCCCAAAAAGTTGCATCATCATATAAAAGAGCAGACCCCTCATTTGTGTTCACAATAAATAAAAGACTATGAGTGGCCAAAAGTTCTTTGTTGTCACCGGGTTATTCATAAACTTCCTCGTGTTTTCAAGAAAAGCTTTTGGCATGATTGCATAAAGAGCTACTACTTCAAATTTGGCGGGCAAAATCGGTAAATTGTTTTGTATCTGTTAGTATCATTTAAATAATCATTGCCTATTTCATTTAAATAATTGGTTCCTATATCATTAAAATAATTGTTGCCTATTTCATTGTACTTTTGGAGGGTACAATTTTTGTTTATCTAATCAAATTGAAAACACACATATGTTAATATTAGAGGAGTAATTAGTGTTTGACCAAGGTTCTAAAAGTGTTGACGGGAAGAGGTAATCTCTTTTAGCTATTGAAAAACAAAATTATTATAATAAAATTGGAATAAAACATAACCGATAAAAGAATTTTTGGAGTTTGAGAAGATAGGAAAATTGACACGTCGTAATGCTGGTGCCACCCGAAAAATGGCTAAGGAAGTGATATGAACTCCTTATAACCAAGCTCATACCACAATATAAAAAAATAATACTGATATCGGAGAAGATTTGTGAGCGATTACTAGTAGCATCAAGGGTGTGTGTTTGATATTCGGATAATTAGGTTCTCTTAAATCTCAGATAATGAGGTTGTCTTAAATCATGTGTATTAAAGAAGATAAGCAAAATATGAGTTAAAATATGGTGAAAGAAGCGGGTGAGATTTTTAAATCTCACACAATGATATAAAGAAACTATTTTGTTGTTATCTTTATATCATTGTGTAAGATTTAAAAAATCTCACTCACCTCTTTCACCATCCTTTTAACTCCTATTTTTGCTATCTTCTTCAATACACAAGATTTAAGACAATCTCATTACCCAAGATTTAAGACAACCACATTACCTCAATATCAAACTCAAATTTGATACTAATATTAGTATCACTCACAGTTCTGCAAGAACATCAATACTAGTTGTTCGTTCGATGGAACGAGCTTGGTAATAAAGAATTCAAATCACTCTCTTGATCATTCTATGATAGGCACCACATTGGCGGATTTTCAACTTCCCTGTCTTCTCAAGGTAAGAAAATCCTATTATCTATGGTGTTTCATTCCGTTTAGATTATTTTCCCTTTTCTATTTTGATAGTTTAGTTTTTCAAAAGTTAAAAAGTCAGTCTCTCCCCGGTAATACTTTTGGAACCGTGGCCAATCACAAATTACTCCTCTAATATTTGTAAATATTTTTTTTGCAAGTTAGACAAATAAAAATTGTTACTCTCCAAAAGTACAATGACATAGACAATGATTCATTAAATGAAATAAGCAAGAATAATTTAAGTGATATTGACATATCCATAAGATTTTGCTAATTTTACTCACCAAAGTTAAAGCAGTAGCGCTATATGCAACTATATTGTCAAATTTCCTTGAAATCACGAGGAAGTTCATGAATAAGCTAGTGACAACGATGAATTTTTGACGGTCCATAGTCTTTTAATTATTGTGGACACAAACGAAGTATCTACACTTTTGTATGATGATGCAACTTTTTCAGAAATTCAATGACAGCAAGTACCTATAAAAAAATTTCACATAAGAATATTTGAATATTGAAACTATTTATCTTCTTTTGGATACTAATGAGGCAATTGCATAAAATTGCACGTTTTTCCATTTGAATGAGTTTTTCTTGAATTTTTTTTATCCTTTTTAACAATAAATTTTATGCCTCATGAGACATAAGTTCTTCATAACAACAATTCAAATGAAAGAGATTAGGGCGGAAAAAAGTAGTTGATTTTGAAATATATGGGTTGAGGGACGATATTTTAAGTTGACATATTTATCCTCTTCCAATTAAATAAATTTTTAGATTATCTATCTTTTGCTAGGAGACTGTTAGACATTTATTACTAACATTATTCTATAAAATAGTATATTAACTTACTAGGCATACACGTGCAACGACCGAATAACTACTTATACTAAAACCATCCATAGCAAACCAATTAAAAAAGGACATTTTCCTATAGTAAATAGAGAACAATCTAGACCGTAGATATCTATCAATTTAAGAAACTATTTTACTGTTAGCTTTATATCGTTGTGTGATTTAAAATATCTCACATGCTTTTTGTCACGCCTCAATTTAGGACGATGAGGGGCACTAAGGGAGAGAATCTCAAAGCAAGTCTTACCATAATTCTACAAAAAATCGGGAAAAGTTTCCTTTATTTTTAGGCTTATTCTAATTTTTCTTGTCTCAGAAATCAACAACACAACAAATAACAACTCTAAAACCAGACATTGTATCCATGAATAATTTAATCGCCACACAAAAACACCAATTCATCTCCAATAATAAAAAGAAGTTCAAGAAAGTCCCATGACTAAAACAAAGAAATAGTCATGACTCTAATAAAGGAAAGGAAAATGGAGCGATTCTAAAAGTTTTGAAATAAAAGAAATCATAGTAATTCTATTAATCTCTTGCTACACGAAGTTATGCGGGACTCACTAGATCCTACTAATTAAAACTCTCTAGTTAATGAAATGCTCGTCAATATCACCTAAGTTTTCTATAAAAACATTTAGGGAGGAGTGAGACGCTAGCTCAGTGAGTAATAACACTCAATCACAACTTTTTTCATGAGGGACAAGTCAGAAAGCATGCTAGTTAGATAATCAGAATCATGTAATAAATGTTTTTTAAAGGAAACAATAACCATGTTCAATCTTATGTGTCTCCTATAAGCTAAATCAACGTAAACAATTAATAGTAAACTCTTAAAAATACTTTCATATCAATCTTATATTTGAGAGGTTTTCAAGAATGAATCATTTAATCAGTGTGACCTTCTTTAAGAAGTAACCAATAATAGTAAAATCCTCTAAAGGAGTCAAATATTCATATCAGTACATCTCTACTCGAGGGATACCAGTTATGGTATGCAAGTTCTACCTTCCCACTAGCAAGGGCTGTATCAGTAATTTGTGACTACAAGGTGCACCAGGTCTAACGAACCTTTCGTTAGTTACGGGATCCATCAAGGTTTACTCCCATTTATGCTTTTGTTTATCACCAGTAAAAGCCTTAGCCTTCCAAAATTGTATAAGACATATAAGTTCTTATCAAATCATAGTATATAAAATTTTAACCAAAAACATATGTCAAAATACTTATTCTTAAGTAAGTAACAAAACTTTTCCAAAATGGTAATCATATCTCAAGTATCAAGAAACATGTCTTATAAAAGCGAGTTCATCTCAAATAACTATTTTGGTATCATATCAAGTAAACGACTTGTCCCAATAGTTTACATTAAAAATTTGTGTTTATATATGTTAACAACTTTAAATTCAAAGCTAAAGTCGATACATGTGTTTTATCATCTTCATTTTTTTAAGAAAAAAAGAATTCTTCAATCAATATTTTACTTTATATAAAATAATCATATATTTTTATCGTATAAAATCAATGCATCTAAAAGAAAAAAAGCTCGATTGTTTGCATTTGATATTGACAAATGTTGGGATCGTTTCATGGTAGAATCGCTAGGTTAAACAAATAACAATCAATTAACTAATAAAAAAAAAATCTTGAACAACCTCGATAAAATTTCTGGCTCCACCACTGAATCTACCCACTCAAATTTCAAGAATTTAATAGATTTATCTATCTATTTAACCCTTATTTTCTTAAACTTACAATTCCAATTCTATAGTCCTGAAATTTACAAATATAAATCTTTTAAGTTAAGTTCAGAAAAGTTACCTTCCACTTCTATTTCTCCTATTAAAATATCTTCCAACACCTTTAGCTTCACTCGAATGAATGGCAGATCCACGATTTTCGTTCTCCTTCTCGCTTTTCACAAATAGATGCAGCAGCTTCCTTCAACAAAGACTCCAAATAGGGTAAGGACTTTTCCCTTCTTTTTTTTTTGTTTGCTGCTAGGTTGCAGCCTTTTCTTTTCATTTTATTTATTTTTATTTTCAAAAATTCTTCTTGGTCAAATAAAACAATTTATCTCCTATTTCTTTTTAATACTAAAATGGCATAATGCCCTTGCTTCATAATATGATATTATATTCTTTGACCTTCCTTTCACTCATTTCATTCTTATCTTCTTCAATACACAATATTTAAGATAACCTTATTATCCGATCTCATTACTTCTTCTTTTTCATTTTTACATAGATGCAATATCTAAATTATTATAAAAGTAATTAAAATAAAATAAAGAAGGTGAGTGTAATAATATCATAAACTACATGAAATATAAGCTTTATGAATCCAAAAAGAAGTGTTTGAAATAATTCATATTTTCTATTACTCTCTTTAAAATATTTTACATATTTAGTGCAACCAATTAAGAAGAAGTAAAAATAAATGTCTTCTACTATTGACAGCATATATATAACTTAAACTCTATCAATCACATACCCCTGATGCAATTATTAGTATCAGTCATAGTATTGATTCAACTTGAATATCATCATTAATTCATCAATATTTTTTTTTCAATGGGACGAGCTTGGTTGTAAGGAATTCACATTACTTGCGAATTATACAAATCCACGAATTATACAAATGAGGCAACTTAATCTGTAGCTACAACCCGCAAATATGCAAACTATAGCTATGAAGCATAATTAAGTTTATTATAGTGGTTATTTGCGAAAGCTCCTCTAAAAAGTACTATTTTTTATTTTGAAAAGTAAGAATTGAAAACAAATAGGTGCCTTCTTTAAGGGACGAGACCGATGGACTCACTGTATCACGAGTTTTGTGTGTTAGGTCAATTATGTCATTTTGTGTTCTGATATTTCTAGAAATATGCTAGCTTCATGCAACAACATCAACACATGCGTTAGAAGAGCAATACAAAGGAAAGAGATAATCAGGGCCGACTCTATGCTTTGGAAAATAAGGCCTTTACCTTATGCCCCCAAATTTTGGGGCCCCCAAATTTTGTCAAGAATAAATTGTGTTAAATTTTTTATAGAAAAAAATGATTATTTATGATAAAAAGTATAATTTTTTTAAAAATAAATTATTTTATCCACTTTAACATCTTATGTACTTTGTTAAAAATAAGAATTAATAGTGAAAAGTGTTGAACAAAGTAAATTACAAATTCTTTTCTGTTTCTTTTTAAATTTTAGTTTCAATCATTACTACAAGCATATTAAAATGAGGTATACCAAGTCATCAATGAGTCAAATTCTATAGTTCTAACTCTTATCTTTATTTAATATTTATCTTATTACTTATAGCATTATGTTAACAATACATATAATAATTGCCTCACTTAAAGGATGTTATTCAATGTTGAGTTGATAAAATCTTACCTAAAACTAGTAACTGAAAAAACAATATTAAATAATAATAATTTTCATCTAA